>JAOTRH010207909.1:0-11000 GCA_034768845.1 Heliamphora exappendiculata | reverse complement strand
TTTTCATAGTTGAGCTACGGTACTATTTTTAGAAGATTATCTTGATGTACTGGGATGACGGGTATTTGGCACGAGTTGCCCGCGGTGAAAGTCTAAAAACGTGCGTAGTATAGGTACCTTTGTTATCCTTTGGGGTAGTTCCCATAAAGAAGGTCGATTTGGGTGCTCTTTTCCCTCAGGTTGTTGGGCCTGTAAAGTTAGCTTTTACGTCGTGGTGCTCCGTATAGAACTTGTCATTACCTCGCAGGTCTTAAATGATTCAGGACTAGGTAATGGGCGGGAGTCTATAGCTGTTACCTTTATCCCCTTGTGATGGAGCGGGTACATAGGATCTCTTTCTTCTTCTTTTCCACGATGGTACATTCTGTGAGGGAATAATGTTTGATTACTATTTTTTCTTAATTGTGGTTGGTTATTTACATTATTTGCAACACATGGTTTGAAGGATGAAAACATAGGTTTTATGTTAATAAAACCGTTTTGGGAGACTGGTGTAGTCTAATGGGAAAACTTGAGGGTTTTGAATGGAAAACCTTTTAGGTTTTGTGGTTGAGTTCGCTCCTACTCTATATGATTGTATATTTCCTGCTTTATAGCTTTATTGCCTGTTCCTAAAGGCTAGTTTTGTACGCCATAGGGCGATATACTATATGCATATTGGAACTATATGTCTTTTATTTACGAGAGATATCTTTTGTTGGGTTTTCCTTTGGTTTCAACAGACGGATTTAAATGTATGAAAACCTATATTTTCATAAAACTGGTGTTTAGTGGATTTTCACGTGACTTTGGGTTTTGGGGCATGATATCCATGATTGGAGGTTATGTATAAAATGGGGAGAGTGAAGAGGCTCTGATTTTGTACTGTAGAATGCAAATGGAAGGTATCTTACCAAACGAGCTAACAATGGCCAGTGTCCTAAAAGCTTGTTCGAGCCTTGCTACTCTGGAGCAAGGAAAGCAAATCCATGCCCGTGTCATTAAGTATGGATTTAGTCTTGAAGTCCCAATTGGAAGTGCTCTCTCAACTATGTATGCAAAATGTGGAAGTCTAAAAAATGGGAACCTCATCTTTAGGTGAATACTTGTGAGAGACTTAGTTTTATTGAATTCGATGATATCTAGGCTTTCTCAAAATGGACATGGCAATGCGGCTCTAGAACTTTTTGAGGAGATGCGGTCTCAGAGCACGAAGCCAGACTGTGTTACTTTTGTGAACATTCTCTCTACTTGTAGCCATATGGGGTTGGTGGAGAAAGGTTCATTTTATTTCAATATGATGGCCAATGAATTTGGCTTACTACCAAAAGTAGAGCATTATGCATGTATGGTTGATATAATGAGTCGTGCTGGGAGGCTCGAGGAAGCGAAAGAATTTATTAAATCAATAATTACTGATCATGGGCTGTATTTGTGGCAGATCTTGTTAAGTGGTTACAGAAACTATTGTAATTACGATTTGAGAGCTTATGCAAGAGAGAAACTAATGGACTTGGGCTCACGAGATTCATCAGCTTATGTGTTGTTGTATAGTATCTATACTGTGTTGGGCAGGAAGGAAGACGTGGAACGGGTGAGAATGATGATGAACATTCGAGGGGTGAGTAAGGAGCCCGGGTGCAACTGGATATAGATGAAGAATCATATTCATGTGTTCATTGCCAGAGACCAGATGCATCCACAAATTAAGGAAACACGTGGAGAGGTACGTAGATTAAGCAAGCTAATGAAGGATGAAGGTTACCAATCTGCTTTCGATTTACTTTCTGCTGATTTTCAAAATTGAGAAAAAGAAACTATAGTTTAGGGGAGAGAATTTATCTAATCCATTCATTGACAAACAACTTCATTTTCCCTAGTTTATCTGGCTAACATGAAAATGGTTGCCTTTTTTGTATTTTACCCAAAGTTTTAATGAACAATGGGGTTTTAGATAATTTCTCATTAAAATAGCATGTCTCGAACGAGGCCTGGTTGATGACTAGGCTTTAATTGGAAAAAGAAAAAGTCTTAAACAGGAAAAAAATGGGATGGAATGAGTAAAATGCTTAACTTTGTTTTACACAAAAAAAGATTTGAGGATATTATGTTGTACATTAGCTGCTAATGTTAGTTATTGTTTGTCTTTTTTTGTGTCCCTTTTTTCTTATAATTTTAAATATTGGCCGTTTCATATTGCATTTGTCTACGTGTATTTAGATTTTAGGACTCTGATACCAATAGTTACTATTGTATTGGTCGATACTATGTAATATCTGAACTGTATCACTGATACCAATACATTTTTCGACACCCCAATTTAAAACTATGCTTTTCTCCATTTCTTTTGGTGGGGTTCGTGCATCGTTTGTTTCAGCAAAACCTTTTTTCATTAGGAAAATATTTTCTTTGTTGGGTTGTGACTTGGGAAAAAATGGTACTAGTGATTGTGTTAGTGTTAGTGTTGGTGGGTGGCATCTGTGGTAGTGACAGTGGTGGTAGCAGGAATAGTGGCGTTGGCAATGGGTGGCGGCGATGGTGGTAGTATTAGTGGTGGTAGTGGGAGTGATGGTGGTAGTGGTGGTAACGATAGCAGTTGTGGTAACAATGGCTGCAATGGTGGTGGGGATGGTCGTGACAGTGATGGTAGTGGCAGCGGGAGTAGTGGTGGTCTTGGGAGGTAGTGCTGGTGGCAGTGGCACTGATGGTGGAAACTATAGTGATATTGGCGCTGGTGGTGGTGCCAACGGTATCTTTAGTGGCAGTGGCGCTGATGGTGATGGTAATAGTGGTACTGGCGCTGGTGGTGGTGCCAACGGCAGCTATGGTGGTAGTGGTGACGGCGACAGTGACGACAATCGTGAGAGGTGGTAGCAGGGTGGTGGCAGCGGTGGCAGCGCAACGGTAGTAGCAGACGATGGTGGTGGTATCTGCAGTGGGGTGGCGGTTGGGGTGGTAGTGGTGGAGCAATAGTACTATAAAAATGGTAAACGTTTTCCATTAAAATTAACTTATTTTTTGTTGACTTGAAAAATGTTTTCTATTGACTTTTAATTTTCGTCATACCAAATATTTTAAAATATTTTTTTGAGAGGCCTATTTAATCGATCAAGAGACATTTTTAATTTGAACACTCGTTTCTCTTTCCCATTAATCATGAAGCCTTCTAGTTGAGACAAAAAAATTTCTTCCTCAAGATCTCCATTAAGGAATTCCATTTAACATCCATCTGATGCATCTCAAGATCATAATGTGCAACAATAGCAAGAATAACTCTCAAAAGTGTCTTTTGATGAAACTGGAGAAAATGGCATTCAGATCTTCATTAAGGAATGCCACTTTAACATCCATCGAATGCATCTCAAGATCATAATGTGCAACAATAGCATGAATAACTCTCAAAGAGTCTTAGAAAAATCAACACCATATTTCTGCTTGAAACCTTTGGCTACTAAACTGGCCTTATATCTATCGGTATTTCCTTGGGCATCCTTTTTGGTCTTAAAAACTTACTTGAGCTCAATTGCCTTGCGATCTGTGGGTAAATCAGGAAGTACCTACATTCCATTAGAATCCATAGATTGCATTTCATCTCTCATGACTTTCACCCATTTGCTCGACTCTTTACTCCCCATAGCCTCATAAAATGAAGTTGTATCATTGTGCTAAGTAGCATTAATTTTACTGAAATAAACCTCATAATCATCTGGAATAGCAGATCTGCATACTCTCAAAAATCTTCTAGGTTGTTCAAGATCAGGAACTAGATCTATAACAGGGCTAAGAGCAGTATCAATGATAGAAGCATGATGTTCTATAATTGGACTAGAAACTGAAGTAATGGGCATTTGAAGAGGAATGGTTGAAGGCATAAAGTCAGAAGTGTTAGGTGGAACCATTGAAAGAATAGGCATGACATATGTAGGTTGTTCTTCTGAGAAAAAAAAACTTCGATACCCAAGACTTGCAACAAATACTAGAATTTGTGACTAAACTTTGTACGACAGCAAAGATTTGGTTGCAAAACATAATCTTTTGGCCACTTGTAAGATAATTGGTTACTATAAATGAAAAGTTAAAACTATTCACAACTAGAAAATTATTGTGACAGAATTTTGGTCCCTATAAGTTGGTGGGAAATATTCCCGCTGGTGGGAAACTTTTTGTGACCAAACAATTATATGTATTGTGACTACACATTAATTGCTCATTAAAACATGCTAGATTAATTGTTTTCGTGACCAATGTCGAATGTCGCTAGTCACTAAAATATGTACAATTTGCAACTAGAGTATTATGAAACATGTCATTTTTTGCAACAAGTTACTAGATGTTTTGTGATTAGCTTAGTTAGCCTTAGTACAGAGTATATTTTGTGACCAATTATATTGATCGCAATTGATCACTATAAAAAAATGTTAAATGTAGTGATTAAAGTTTGCGCAACTAGTTAATAGTCAACACAAAAAATAGGAAGTTATAACTATTAACAACTAAAATTCTTTAGTTGCAACAAGGTTTTAAATCGCAGTATCGGCCGGTGCAACGGTCGCGGTCGCGTGTAACGGATATCGGGTATATCGGTTAACCTATAACGGGAATCGGGCGTTGCAAACGTGAATTTTTTTCAAGCGCAAGCAAATGGCATAAAACTCATTGATACACATATTTTAACTTTATTTACTATAAATTGAATGTTTGTAGTTATTTTTAATTTCTATTTGGACACAAAAAATATATTTTCTAGCCTCTGTCTTTCCTCTCGCTCTCTATATTCTCTTACACTTTCTCACCTTGCCATAGCCATTTCAGGATCATCATCATCACTAGAAATGTTAATATCTCCTCCACCATATTCATCATCATGATCATGATCATGATCATCACCATACTGTTGTTGAGAAGCTCTAATTTGTGCAGCTAATTCTTTCCTTTACTTTTTCTTGTCAATTTATTTTTCCTTCTGGCATTGGAGATATCTATCATTTCTTCTCTAATTTTCGGCGACACATTTGGGCACAGTTTAATTTTTCCCATCAGATGAGCAATGTGCTGCTTTAATCTAGTTATTCCTCCAGTAACTAACCTTCCACATAATTTGCAATACAATTTATGCTTGTTATTTGGTATTGAATTTGCAAATTTTCATCCAATATTGTTACTCTGCTCCTGAATTTTCATGTGGCATTGTGATTTTATTCACTATGCATTAATATTTTATAAATTAAATTGGCAACATAAAATCTGAAAAAAGGCATATAATAATAATATTATTTTACGATTTTTATATACCATAAACAAAGTTACTAAAGTAATATTACAATATAAGTAACTATTGTATTGTAATATTATACTATAAACAAAGTTATTTGTTTATACAATAATTTATTGTGGTTATTTGTAATAAATATTTATATTACAAATAATTACAATACTACATATAAATTATATAATAACAATATTAAAATTTTAAATTATTAAACTATTGTATAATATTAAAATATTATACTATATATTATATAATCAAATGAAGAATAATTCAACTTAAATAAAAAATATTGTACTAACTAATAAATTTTTATATTATTTTTACTTTACATAATATACATGAGGTAATGTATATACGTAATTACATAATTTAAATATTACATACAATAATAATAAATTATAAGATGGTAAATTAAAAAACTAAAATATAAATATAAATAAATATTATAATAAAAATTTAAATACCAATTCAAATAATAAAAATACTTACAAATAAAAAAAAGAATAAGAAACTGGCCAAACACCACGAAGCCAAATAGCCGACAATCGAAGCAACTTCAGCAGGTACCCACGCCTTCTTTAGCAACTTCGATTCGAACACTGCAGCTTGCAAGCTTCGCATGAAAGCTTCGAACAAAATCGAAGGTCTCTGAAATCACCCAAAATCTCAAATCGAGCATGCAAAGTCCACTCGAATCCCAAATCGCAACCTCGACAACACCGAAATCACAAATCAAACTCTAATCGAGCTCCAACGGCACGATCGGCAACCCAAATCGACATTGGAAGCTTGGAATAGAACCCTATATTCGAACTGAAGTCGACGATTCGAAGAGCAAGATAAAAGAGAAGTTCAGAAGAGGAAAGTAATTTGGAAAAGCAGAAAGCTTCGAAGACGACAACGAAAAAGAAAAAAAAGGTGAGTTCTCACTTCTCTCTCAGTTGTCGGTGTGTCAGGTCCCCATATCGTCTGTAACGATCGTTATAGACTGATACACTACCGTTACCTGTTACGTAACGGGAGTAACGAAAGTTACACTGGGAATTCTCTGTGCGACCGTTTTTCTACTGCGTAATGAGAATGTGCTTCCAATATTCCGTTACGTAAGAGCCGATCCATTACGTAACGGCCGTTATTTAGGACTTTGGGTTGCAAAACACTAGTCGCCTATAAGTTGGCACATAAGTTTCCCACTGGTGAAAAACTTTTTGTAACCAACGCAACATATATATTGCGACTACAAAATGATTTCTTGACAAAAACACGGTTGATTAATCATTTCAATGACTAACCTAGTATATATATTGCGACTACAAATTAATTTCTATATTTAACTTATTATTATTTTTTGTTTATCACTCTTGTTTTTCATTCTAAATAAATATAAGTAATTATGATTGTTTAATTAATTTAAAAAAATTATAATTGCTGACAATCAAATAGTGTATTTGGAAAAATAATTTTTTTAAAGGTTCAACTAGACATTCTTTATGATATAGCGATTTTTACCTTTGATAAAATTAATACAAAAACCAATTACATTGAAATGGAATTATATTTATATAAACATGACAAAAATATGCTTTTCAATTTTTAACAGAAAATCCAATTCTTATGTGAGATGACGGTAGTTGTGATGATAGTGCAGTAGTTGTGGTGGTAGAGGAGAAAGTAGTGGTGGTAATGGAGGAGTCGAGGTTAGGGGTTCATGATTCATGGGTTCAAAGGTCCAGGGTTTGGGGGTTTGAGGGTTTAGAGATCAAGTGGTCGAGGACTCGAGGTCTAAGGTTTGGGAGTCTAGGCTCCGGGGTGCTAGGGGTCCAAGGCTCGAGGGGTCAGGGGGTAGGGTCTAGGGTAAGAGATCTGAGGTCTATGGGATTAGAGATTTGGGGCTCGGTGGTTCTAGGTGTTCGAATTTGAAACTTAGGGTTTGGAAGATAGGGTTCGGGGATGGGATTGGGGGCCTAGGATGTGAGGGTCTAGGGTTAAGGGTTCGAGGATCAGGAATCGAGGGTCCTAAGGTCGAGGATCATGGGTAAGGGGTACGCAGTACAAGATCGGGGTTTGGAGGGTTCGAGTCTAAGGGTAAGAGATCACAGGTAGGGGGTTTAGTGGGTCAGAGATTTGGGGGTCCAAGGGTCAAGGGCTTGAGGGTAGGGGTAGGATATGGGGTTTAGGATGTAGGCTTTGAGATCTAGGAATCTAGTCCTCACGGGGGTCTAAGGGTTCTAATTTGGGGCTAAGGATATAGCAGATAGGGACTAGGGTTGAGATCAGTGGTCTGGGGTTCGAGGTTGAAGGGTGTAGGGCGCGAGGGTTCGAGGATCAGGTGTCACGCCCCTAAGTCCAGGGTCACGCGAAAAACCCACCATATGAGAAAATAAGATTTTGATTGAGAAACAACATCCAAAAAATCTAACAGTTGGAAGTAAAAAGAGTACCCAAGGTTCACTCTCATAAACAGAAAACATACAGTTCTATACATGCATAATTATATCGCCTCAAGGCGTACAAAACTCACCTTTAGGAATAGGCATCACATGTAAGAGAATACATATCCAAAACAACAGAAAAACTACAACAAGTTTTCTGCCACCACAGGTAACTAAGTCAACTCCTCATGTTCACCTACACCTGAAAAAAGTTTGTACAAAATCTTACACCATGAACCGAAGCCCAATAGAAAAAGACTATAAAGCCATAAAGCAGGATATGTAATTATAATACAAGCTGACTCACAGGAGCCAAAAAGGTTTTTCATCCTAAAACCTACAAGTTTTTCCATCAGACTTGCACGAGTCTCAAACAATTTAATTTCATAAAACCCCACGTTTTCATTCTTAAAACCATGTATTGCTAACAGTGCAAATAACGTGTCACAGTTAAGGAAAAATAGTAGTAAAACAACATTCTTCACTTAGGCCACACAACCGAGGAAAACAAGATAAAATGAATCATATGTACCAACTCTGCCAAACACATGGACAAAGGTAACAACTATAGACTCTTGTCCATTACTCTAAAATCGCTCAGGGCCTGCTAAGTAAAGACAAGTTCTATACGGAGTCACAATAATGTAACCACTTAGTTTACAGGCCCGAAACCCGAAGGTACTAAGCACCCACCACCTCGTTTATGGGGATTAACCCGAAGGACCATAGGGACCTACTCTACGCATGTTTTCAGACTTTCACCGATGAGCAATAGAAGTCTAACTCAACACCCCCACTATCACGGTACATCTATAAAAATTATCTAAAAGCCAATACGTAGCTCGATCACGAAAAATATTTTCACAATTATACATCAACGTGTACAAAGATCCATCCATCAACATGGAGATCAAACAAAATATTTCAAAATATCGCATCGTTTCCATCAAAACGTTTAAAAGCTGAGACTTAATCCCGAGGGTTAGCTCTAAACCTCCAAAACACATTTTTCTCACTATTTTCACAAATCCTCTGGTTTAAAAACCACTTTTTTGAAAACCTTGAATATCCACAAGTTCATATCATGTAATAAACCAACAAAAAGTGAAAAACATGCTTTTTATCCAAATAACATGGTTTAAACATGAAAATACAACATTTAAAGAAATTTTAAGCAATTTCAACCATTGAAAAAATCTATAATTACACATAGCATCCTTTAAAGACAATATAGTCTAGGAAGCTACCCCGGTGAGTCAAAAACTTGACGTCTTAATCTACGTGCAAACACGAACTTCGTTGAAATGAAATTCTGCCCGGATGAAAGCAGAGCCCGCAGCGTGGATAACAAGAATCCATTAATTGATCGTTGAAAACTAAACCTGGGCCACCTAAAAGTCTAGAGAGAAGCTGGAGGAAACGAAACTTAGCTTGGAAGAAAAGGTTTTCAAAATATCTAGTCAAGGCTTAATATTTATAGTCTCAGCCCCGTACAGGAATTCAGTCGACTGAATCCACCAATTCAGGCGACTGAATGGCTACTGGAAAAGCTAAAAATGCCCCATCGCCTCAACTCAGTCGACTGAGTTCCCAACCACAGTCGACTGAACCCAACCAGTACGCACTCAGTCGACTGGAAACACCCCTTCAATCGACTGAACTGCCACTGTCTAGCCAATAAACTGAAAAACTGTGTAACCATCCTTTTAAGCCCCGAACAAGCATAAGACATGTATGTAAAACACCTACAACATACGGTTCTACAATAATGAAGCATGAATGATACACCAGGGATACACGCGTATCGAAAAGAACATGTTAAACATATATCTTGCAAAAATAAAACAGTATCGGGTCTCACATCAGGGGTCAAGAGTCTTGGGATTGAGGATCTTGGGCCAGGGGTACATGGTTCAGGATCGCAGTCTAAGGGTTCAAGTTAAAGGGTCAAGGTCAAGATTCTAAATCACCGTATCGAAAATGTGTCGGTATCGGTGATACGGTTATGTATCGATAGATATTGGACAGTATCAGCCGATACATTGGTAAATATCGGTATTAGAGGCCCAAAATCCCAATACGTATCGGCCGATACGATACGTAACGGCCGATATTTAAAACGTTGGTTAAGGTTTAGGGGTTTTGAGGTTGGGATCTAGGTTCCAGGAACTAAGGGTCCAGAGTTTAGGGTTTGGGGCATGAGAGTTTGGGGTTGGGAAATATTCCACCATTTCTTGTTGAACTCAATGACGAAAATGAATATTTCAATAGAATGTATTTAAAATTTAATTCCATTAAACTGAACATAAATCCTTTTTTTTGTTTTTTTTTTGCTAAAAAGAAAAAATTTCATAAAAAGCAAAAGCTTAAAGTTACCAATCAAACCCTTAATTGTAGCATTTTCTTAACTAATTTTATGTAAAATTTTGAGTTATAAACTAATATTATTGAAAATTTTGTAGTTTTTAAAATATTTTTACTAATATATAAAAACAAAAAAGCACAAGATTTTTATAATTTTAATACAACATATGTGATTTAAGTACTTCTGTTGGGGTTCTTTTCACACTTAACAGTTTATATAAGTACCAAGAGTTATGCATGAAGTACATGAACCACCATGCATGTGTTGGGTGTAGATAGAAAAAGGGGTGTGTAAGTAGTTACCTATATTGATACTCCATTTACCTAGTTCCCTCAATTAGTTCCCGCATTATTGCCTAAAAGAAGTCTCGTGCTATTAGAATTCTTAACGCCCTACAAAACCAAATAACTATTGAAACCTATTGAGCCTGGGAAACCATATAACTATTGAAATCTATTGAGCTTGGAGTCCCTTTTGTGTTGAGATGCTATTCCATCAAAGCATTTTGAATTAGTTATAAATTGGGGTTTTGCGCCGCCTGTGAAGAGAGACAGAGAGAGAAAGATAAATAGAAAGAGAGAAGATGGACGTATCAAAAGTTGCAGACATCTTCTAGGAAATTGTGTTATTGCAGGTAATTGATCTTCTTAATCTAAACTTGTGTTTTCTATTAACAAGGGTTCAATTTTATTCTTTCTGTGTATGTGTGTTTTATAAAAGATTGGGGTTTGGGAATGGAAACTAAGATAACATTTGGATAAAAGATTTGGATAAATATAACATTTGGATAAAAGATTCCCAAAATTTTGCTCTCATAAACAGTAAATATGCATTCTCATACATGAATAAGTATATCGCCTTAAGGCGTACAAAATTCGCCTTCTGAAACAGGAATCACATGTAAACTACATGTCACAAAAATAGGAAAAACTATAGCAAGTCTTTTATCACCACT
>JAOTRH010207898.1:0-11001 GCA_034768845.1 Heliamphora exappendiculata | reverse complement strand
ACTGAAAACTATTGTTATATGCGAACTCGATCAACGATAAATGTTCCTCCCAACTTCTAGCAAAATCTAGAACGCATGCTCTAAGCATATCTTCTAAGGTCTGAATTGTTCTCTCCGATTGACCGTCAGTTTGTAGATGGAAAGTCGTGCTAAACATTAAAATAGCCCCCAATGCTTCTTGTAAGCTTGGCCAAAACCAGGACGTAAAACATGAGTTTCTGTCCGATACTATAGAAATCGGTACTTCGTGTAGCTTAACGATCTCATCGATATGAAGCCATGCAAACCAAATAACATCACTCTGTTAACCTATCCACAATTATCCAAATAGCATCACTCCCCTTGGGTGTTCGAGGGAGTTCGGTTATGAAACCCATGGTATTATGTTCCCACCTCCACTCGGGTACTGGTAATGGTTGTAATAATCCTGTCAGCTTCTGGTATTCAATCTTAACTTGTTGGCATACTAAACATCTTGTCACAAAATTCTCTGCATCCTTCTTCATCCCACTTCCCCAATATATTTCCTTTAAGTCTCAATACAACTTCGTACTTCTCGGGTGTATGGTGTATGTTGAGTTATGTGCTTCATCTAAGACTTGCCTCCTCAACTCCCCATTATTGGGCACATACTATATGTGACCGAACCACAACACGTCATTTCAAATTTCAAATTTTGTCTTCCATTTTGCCACTATTTTTTCCCTTATCTTGACCACTTGATTATCCCCCAATTGAGCTACTAAAATTTGATTTAAAAACGTTAACCTTACACTTAGAGTTGCTAATATGCATACATTCTTTCCTATGGCAAGGTGGGTTCGAAGCGGTCACATTTCAAAAAATGTACCAACTCGTACTGCTCGTAGATGCGCTATTTTTTCCCTAATGGTTTTTGACTTAGGGCATCCGCTACGGCGTTAGCCTTCCCCTGATGATAGTGAATTGTGCCGTCATAATCCTTAATTAACTCCATCCATCTCCTTTACCTCAAGTTTAGCTCTTTATGGGTGAAAATATACTTCAAACTCTGATGATCCGTAAAGATCTCACAAGGGACGCCATACAAATATTGTCTCCATATCTTGAGTGCGAAGACGATTGTAGTTAACTTTAGATCGTGGGTAAGGTAATTCTTCTCATGAGGTTTTTAATTATCTGTACGCATAGGTGATAACCTTCTCGTGTTGCATCAATACGCAACCCAAACCTTGGTGTGACTCATCACCATAAATAACAAAGTGCTCGTTTACTGACGGAAGGGTAAGTACAGGTGCTAATGCCAAATTGGACTTCAACTCTTGAGAACTTCGTTCATATCTGTTGGACCATTCAAACTTGACATTCTTCTGAGTTAACCGAGTCTAGGGCTTTGCAATCAGGAAAAAGTCCCGAATAAAATGCCGGTAATAACCAGCTAACCCCAAAATGCTTCGTATCTCAGTCACGCTAGTTGGCCTTTTCCATTTGACTAATACTTCCACATTCATTGGGTCCACTTATATTCTCCCTCCAGATATAACATACCTAGCTACACCACTCGATCCAACCAAAACTCACACTTTTCAAATTTTTGCATACAACTAATGCTTCCCCAGGATCTGCAAAGAAATCTTTAAATGTTCCTTGTGTTCCTCCTCACTCCGATAATATATCCGAATGTCGTTTATGAACACAATTACGAATTAGTCTAAAAAGCTTCTAAACACCTGATCCATTAGGTCTATAAACACAGCAGTCACATTCGTTATCCCGAAAGGCATCACCACAAACTCTTAGTGCTCGTAACGAGTCCTAAAGGCAGTCTTGGGTATATTAGACTTCTACACTTTCAATTGATGGTATCCTGACGTCAAGTCTATCTTTGAGAACACTCTAGCTTCTTATAGCTGGTCGAACAAGTCATCTATCCTAAGCAAAATATACTTGTTCTTAACGATCACCCTATTCAATTGTTAATAGTCGATACACATTCTCAGTGTTTCATCCTTCTTTTTCACGAACAGTATAGGTGCTTCCCATGATGAGACACTAGGTCGGATGAATCCTTTTTCTAATAACTCCTATAATTGTTTCTTCAACTCTAGTAGCTCAACAGGTGACCTTCTGTAGAGAGGAATAGATATAGGCACTGTGCCCAGGTAGAGATTGACTGTAAACTATACTTCTCAATTTAGGAGTACTCCTAGTGAATCATCTGGAAAAAAAATGTCTAGAAACTCACAAATCACTGGTACCTTCAAAAGCTTCTTTTCTTCCATCTCTATGTCCATCACATGTGCCAAAAACCGCTGGCAACCCTTCTTCAACATCTTCGAATCCTTAATGGCCGACACGATACATATAGGTTTTCTACTCTTGTCCCCTTGGAAAATGAATTCTTCCTCCCTAGATATCCTAAAGATTACTCTTTTCCTAGCATAGTCTAGCAAAGCATGGTAGGATGACAACTAGTCCCTCCCAAGAATCAAATCAAACTCAGACATAACCAAAAGCATCAAATCTACCAACATCTCCCTATCTTCTATCTTCAACACACAATCTTTACACACTTTTAATTACAACTCTAGCCTTATGACCATCAAGATTAATACCGCCACTTGAACCGAATGCATCACTAAGGCTAAACATACCACATAGACTAAATGCTCCACAGGTATATGCTTACCCATACAAACCCAAACACAACCCTCGTCATACCACAATATATATTCGCATCTTTCCTTCACATACGTACCACTCACTCAACAATACTTTAACCGTACAGTACTAACTCTAAATTCTAAAATCACTTACCATCATTACTCAATCCCTTCACACATTCTCTGCCGCACAACCGAACCAAAAACCACTTTCACACTTTAACTATTTCATCTTACTCGCATTTTACCAAGACACTCGATTCACTCGAGACCAATTTACAAAAATCATACCCATTAATTCATACAGTTTCTCTTACGCTTCTACTATTCTCATCCAAACACTTATTCCTCCCGCGTACTCACATTAAGTTTCTTTCCAACTCCACCAGAAATAATATAATTATATCACCCTTCAACTTCTCATACATAAAGCCCACACATTCCCATGAGAAAATTCCTTCCCTATATAAGAAACCTTTATGCACTAATCTAAACAGGTTTTTCTTAACGGGTCACATCACAAAAGGCTTTCCAAAGAAACTTTCTTGTGACTCACATTGATACCACAACGAAAACCAACTATCGACTCCATATGAGTTACACTATCTAGATGTCAAATGAATATAAATCGATACTTAAGAACTTACCACATGAACAACTTAGTCTGTCTAAAATGTGTCCACCGCTCAAGCAATTTTCAGCGTCAGCGGGACTAACTATTTCCACAAACTCCTTGGTACCCAAATTCTTGAATTGTTTAACTAAAGAGTTACCAGTCTTTCTATCTAGCTCGTATTGCAATTCATCTTGCGCTATGTTCACCCGTCTTGCGTAGTTGTTCATCTTGAGAACCGTCATCCTTGTTCTAATTCGAAAACTTAATCCATTCTTGAACCATCTACACCTTATCTCCTCATTAGGTATAAGCTGGGTAGCATATTGTGGAAACTCTGTACACTTCATCTCGAATTTTTCCACACTCGTCCTTCCTTGTTCTAGATTGATGAATTCTTGCTCCTTCTCATGCTTGTAGTTTATGGGATTGTACTACACGTCGAACGTTTTCTCAAAACGATCCCAAATGATTCTCTGGGGTACGAAAGGTTCAACTCCTGGCACCGACATCTTCAAGAACCATTCCATGGCTTTCCACTAGTGGTATATTTCTCCCTTAAACATAAAAGCTACAAGGTCAAACCTATTATCTGCATCTACCCCTAACTTATCCAAAATACGCACGGCATCCTTCAATCAGTTTTCTACTTCTGCAAGGCTAAGGGTTCCTATGAACTTCTTTGCACCCAGATCCTTAAATTATTTGATTAAAGGGTTACTGTTCCTCTCAGCTCGCATTGCAATCCAACTCACATTCTGTTCGGTCAGACTTACGTTCGCCTCCAACATCCTAGCAGTTGGATCAGGTTCCACCAGTCCCACTTGTGAAGATTCTTATTGCCGTGCCTCATTATACTATTTCGGGTTGAATGACGCTCTGTCTGAGTCTCTTCATGCTCCTTCCAATCGTAGAAAAGCTATGACTTAGGGCTCGACACAGGAGTCCAACTTATAGACATAAGGATAAGAACAAGCTGCCTATAAAAGGTTTTAATGACACAAGGTTCGTCCCCCTTAATCTGATAAACCACTTAGACTTCACAAAACAACATCAACACAAGGCCCCTCTGGTTATCTCCCCAATCTGATAACTTGCTTAGACTTTGCAAACTAAAAGCAATACAAGACCCCTCCTGGGTTCTCTCGTGAATCTGGTAACTTGCTTAGACTTCGCAAACTGGAAGCAATACAAGACTCCTCCTGGGTTATCTCCTGAATCTAATAACTTGCTTAGACTTCCAATTAGGACCATACACCTGCAGACTGCATTTTCCAACTGGACCTCAATGCCAGTCAGTCAGATGCCAGAAGGTAAAGGTATGACAACTCCAAGCCTAAACCACTCTTCTCAACAGACCGTGAGATGAAACGCTTAACCTACGGTACACCACATACCACACTCTGACAAGTCTACATAACCTATAACCTAGGGCTCTAATACCAAAATGTAACACCCCACTCCTGCAAGGCACCAAACCTGTACAAAGAAATGTGATCCCGTAGCAGACTAGCGGGCAAAGAGAAAGACAAGATATAAAGATATTAGGAGACCAAATAAGAACTTCTAAGCAATCACAACACCTTAATGTCAAAAGAGGTATACACGAGTCACTAGGAATTCACCATCCCAAGGGAATACATTACTTGTAAAACATCAAAAAACCTCCAGGGCCTCATATATTAAGCTCTGCCAAAACTAAAAACTAAACAAAAAAAAAACTGAACCAAAACTACTTGACGATGCCTGTGGTGGGCCAACTCCTAGCCGTTCTTGTATTTTCAACCACAGAGGTTATAGGAGAGCGCACTTATCATTATCATGAACAGAAAATAAAGTTACTTAGTTAAGGATAACCGAAAACTCTTTCTAAAAATAGTTCATCACATTTTTTATAAAAATATAGAAACTAATGCATTTGCTTGAACATGAAAAATATCACAAATTATACAGAACCTTCTCAGTATTGCAAATAGAAAAATGTTCTAGGCTCAACTGCCAGAAATTTAAAATGCATAACCACTTTTTCAAAACTAGACTCAAACCCCGACAGTGTCCAAGTGGGAGTTTTGACAATACTGTAACCTCAACTCTCGATGCACGGATAGCAACGTGACGGAATGAGGACCACTTTCTACCAAGCATGAGTGGTATGTACTATTCGGGACTTAGCTTGTAACGCCATTAAAGCAAAAACTCCCACTCAATGGGAAACCTCTCCTATAGGAATAAATGAAAATCACATAGTTAGGTAACCTCCCTCATAACGGGATATAAAAGGGCCGAAAACTCTTGTAACTTAGCACTTTGGAACAACCACACAACATTAACCACACCTTTATAGTAATATCATGCAAGCCAGAAAATCATAGATAGCACATTTAAATTAAAAACATCATGGCTTTTGAAAACAGTAGGTTCATGCGATCGTCAAACTGATTATAGTTCAAAACATACACTTCAAAGCATTTTCATGCATTATTTACATAAACTCAAGTTTAAGATAATGGATAAGCACTCTCACCTTATCTTATATGCATACAAACGAAGCCTTTGTCAACGAGCTAGCTCGAAAAACATGACTTAATTGTCAACACAGAATTCTATCCCTCTTAGAACGTGAAGTACTAAAACAATTATGACTATTAAATGTTTTCTTGATTTTAGGGACCATGGTTACTTTCTTTTTAGGTTCAAGGGATACTACGTACTTGCCCAACCTTTATTTGTTTAAGGATTTACCTTAACTATTTATTACTCTCTCACAATCATTAAATTTTAAAGTACCGTAGCATTTTGAGGTACTTAAACTTGGAGTTGGATTATGATTTTTGGTGACACTTTAGATTAAAATATTCCCTACAATTTTTATGTTTTACACTAAGGCCAAAACCTAAGAAAACTAGGTGGAAAACTTGACGGAAACGAAAATGGTTCAGCACTTGCTCAGGGAATTGGTCAGAAAAGTGTCTCTGTTGGTCTCAATTTTGGGGTACCATATCAAGTCCAAATGAGCCCACGTTTGAGTATGTTCTAGTTCAACATGTCCCCTGCATGTTTCATGTTTAGATCTAAGGGTAGTTGTTTCAAACAAGTTAGGCGTTTTGGCCATTTTAGAAACTAAGTTCTGTCAGCCGCCAAAACACAGAAGAGCCAGTTTTGGACAGAGGGTTTGAAATTGTTTTGGAAAATCATCACAAGGTTTTAAGGTCTGATTTTTGGGCAACCAGTACTTTAATATGTTAGTTACAAGGTTCATGGAGACCACTTGTTAAATAGATCGCTAAAAATAGGTGATTTGGGCTACACAAAAATATGTGACAGAAGTGTCCCTTGAGGGCTGAAACACAACAGAGAGTTTCAAAGGGATTTTAACCTATCAAAACACATTATTTTGTACTTATTGTTGGTGGGTAGCTAGATACGCATGTTCTCTACAATGTTCACATTTTGGTAAAAACTCGGATCTCATTTTAAACTACGGTTTTTAGGTCTGCATTGTTCGCTGGTCTGAAACTGACACACTTTGGTAGAATTGCAATATCTCGAGTTCTGCTTACTCAAATGAGTTCAAACCAATTTCAAATGAAATATAACACAAAAACCTACGTCTGGATGTAAAGAACACACTTATAGTATTTTTATACATTGAGGTACGATATTCCAAAGATCATGGCAGAAAGCTCAAAACTCCCAAAACTCAGGGCTATCTTGATTCTAGCCTCTTAGTGTCAAGTGTGTAAATTTTTTACCCATTTTCTTTGTATACATGTATTTTACTTCAATATATTAATATTCCAAAGCTTATAGAAGTTATGGAACCCATGAGAAAACCCACACCAACTCACAACTTCAACATTCATGCCGAACAGTCCCAAAAAAATCCAACCATGACGCCTTTATTTTTGAGTTTTGATTCTTAATCTTAGATTTGTGTTTGAGGATGGTGGGAGAGATGCTTGATTTATGTAAAATTATAAGTATTAGTGTCTCTCTTACATTGCTGAGGATTACTTCTTGATGATAAAAACCATGACCTTAGCTTTTAAAGCTCCCATCTTCAAGCTTCTTCTTCTTCTTCCTCCTTTCTTCTTCCTTTTCTTTCTTCTTCTTTTCTTTCTTTTCTCTTTCTCTCTCTCACTATGTCAAAATTTTCCAAGGGAAGAATAGAGGGTTTGGGTTCTTTTTATAGAGAAAAGTCAAGTAGGAAGCTTCCTTGAGAAGCTTTGTTAACTTTAGGTTGGGTTTAGTTAACTTAGGTTACTTTTCACTAACCTAGGTTTAGAAAACTTGGTAACCAAGTTTGGCACAAACTCCTTGGTTGTTGGCCACTTGTACGTATATATATATATATATATATATATCAAAATAAATTTTTTTATTTAATTATAGGAGAAAATTTGAGTATTTTCACATTAGTTCATTTTTTGACTTTTCGAGCGTAACTCTTGCCTTAAATGACTTGGACTTATAACATTGAATTCTTATCCTCAACATTAGGATTTTAATATATGCTTGTGTTGTTCCCCCTATTTCCCGGGCCTCGGGCTCGAAAAGGTTAAACGGTCGGGCCGGTTCCTCTTACTGAACATAGGTTCGAGATTTCATTTTCTTTGAGTTGTTCTTTCTTTTTTATTCGTATTTTGAGTTTCGGTTATTACACCCTGGGTGCGTTCCTGGAGTTTGAAATAGTTTATGGAGATTGTTGGGCACCATGGGTTCGTCGCCAGCATTTTGATTTTGATAATTTAAACTTTGGGTTGATGCTAAATGAGCATCATGGTTCTTAAGGTGGGGATTGTTGGCCGGGATAAGGGTGGCTAATAATTTGCCATTGAGTATAACAGCTGTGGCATGACGTCCGGTGACGCATTTACTATTCGCAACGAGGTGAGAATAGGTTTGGTGATCAAAGTCCCATCAAGTCTACTCTGGTGATTTTTGGTGTGGCATCCCTATTATAATCTGGGTGCATGTTGGGTTGGGCATCTGCATTTCATACGCAAATATTTATTGACTTATCTGCTATCATGTCATAAATTTGGCTATCTCCTTGACTATAAACTGTACTGGGTGTTATACGGTATGCGTCGTGATGAATTTTGTGCCGTGAGATTAGTTAGAAGGTTAGCATGTTTTACTTCTCAGCCTAAACTCATGGCAGTCGTGCCACAAGTGAGGAGGAGTTCATAGAGGAGTTCAGCCCAGAAGGAGAAGAAGAGTTTGAAGAATAGGGTGAGTTCCAAGAGCACATGGATCCCGCTGATTCATTCTAAAGAGTCGAGATCTCTGCTTTTGTTCTTATATTCAGTTTTTCCCGTGCTTAGTGTAGTTTTTGAAATTTGTTGGTAAAACTGTAATACTGATGTAATTTTGAACGGTTAAGAACTCGTTTATGATGTAATAACTATCGTATGTAAATATGAATATATGGCTAGTATATCCCTATATTTATCTTTATGTATGTCCCAACGTGCCCGGAGGACGGGGCGTCACACCCCTGCTTTTGGTTTCAATTTTGTAATTCCATCTTCCTTCAATGAAATGAACGAGATTTCTAGTTACTCCGCTTTGTTTAATTTATTTTACACACTTTCTGATGATTTTGAATTCGACGGGAATATTCCCGAAGAAATAAAACTTTTAATAAAAAGAGAAGAAGAAATGTGTGCTCAACCAATAATCAAAAAAACTTTGTTAGTAAACTTAGGTAATGAAACTAACCCATAAAATGTGCAAATTGGTTCTTCTTTATCCTTAGTTGAACGTGAATAATTAATAACTTTATTAAAGAATTTCAAAGATGTATTTACATGGTCTTACGAGAATATTTTCGGAATTGATCCCGACATTGTCTAACACCATATATACCACAATGCTAAACCGGTTAAACAAAAGTTGAGACAAATTCGGCGAGAATGGGCTCTAAAGATCAAAGAAGAAGTTGATAAGCAGGTCAACGCCGGATTCCTGATGGTGACTAAGTATCCAAAATGGGTGGCTAATATTATTCCGGCCATGAAGAAAGATGAACGCATTCGGGTTTGTGTCGACTTTCAAGATCTTAATAAGGCTAGCCCAAAGGATGGCTATCTACTGCCACATATTAATGTTCTGGTAGACAACGCAGCAGGGCATGCCCTATTAAAATTCATGGATGGCTTCTCTGGATATAATCAGATTCTAATGGATCTCGAGGACAGAGAAAAGACGACATTCACTACACATTGGGGCACCTATTGTTATCGCGTGATGTCTATTTGTTTAAAGAACGCAGGGGTAACCTGTTAGAGGGCTACCACAACTCTACTGCATGACATGATACATAAAGAGGTGGAAGTGTATGTTGATGACATGATTGTCAAGTCCAATGATCGAGATAACCACATCATAACACTACGAAAGTTCTTTGAGAGGATCCAAAAATATCAGATGCAGCTCAACCCACATAAATGTACCTTCAGAGTCACAGCCGAAAAAATGTTCGAGTTTATGATCACTTAACGGGGTATCTAAGTGGACCCTTCAAAGATTAAAGCAATCCTGGAAATGCCTCCTTCGAGGACTGAGCAAGAAGTTAGAGGCTTCTTGGGTAAAATACAGTTCATCAGTCGATTCATCGCAAAATTGACAACTACCTATGGGCCACTCTTCTGTCAGCTGAAGAAAGGAGTTGAGTTCGAATGGGATTAGAAATGTCAAGACGCCTTTGATGCCGTACATCAGTACCTACAGAATCCACCTGTTCTAGCTCCTCCCAAACTGGATAAGCCATTGATCCTCTATTTGTTAGCAACTAATTCATCTATGGGATGCATATTGGCACAAGAAGGTGAAACTGGAATCGAAAAGGCTGCCTACTACTTATACAAGAAGATGACAGGGTCAGAAATACGATACACACCGTTGGAAAAGACATGCTGGGCTTTGGTTTGGGCATCCCAAAAACTAAGGCATTATATGCTGTCTTTTACGGTGGATATCATCTCTCGAATGGATCCGCTGAAGTACTTGTTTGAGAAGTCAGCGCTGACCGGAAGGTTAGCTTGATGGTTGTTGTTGTTATCAGAATTCGATCTCAGAAATGTCACCCAAAAGTCAGTCAAGGGTAGAGCAGTGGCAGAATTCCTGGCCAAATAACCAGTTGAGGGAGGAGAAGACATAGAGTTCCAGTTTCCTGACGAGCAGTTGATGAAAGTCGGGGATGACAAGTGGACTCTATATTTCGATGGTGCATCCAATCAATATGGCTACGGAATAGGCGCCCTTCTTGTCCCTCCTGACGAATCGCACGCCCCCTTGTCTTTGAAGCTCAATTTTGAAGTTACCAACAATAAAGTTGAATACAAAGCATGTTTAGCTGGATTTGAAGCAATTTTGGAACTAGGGACAAGGAAGCTGGAAGTCATCAAAGATTCAGCATTGGTAGTGTCACAAGAAAGAGGAGAATGGAAAGTCAGAGACTTAACCTTAAGTCTCTACCATCAAGAGTTGGAGAAGTTGATACCGTGTTTTGAATCATTGATCTTCACCCATGTGCCAAGACTACAAAACTAGTTCGCCGACGCACTAGCCACCCTAGCATCCATGATTGACATACCACCTGGAGTCTGAATTAGGGCTTTGGTAATCGAACAAAAGAGAAAGCCGGCATATGAGGTGACAGCCGCAATCGAGGACAGCATTGACGACCTTCCATGGTATTTTGACATCTAGAACTTCGTGGAGAAGGGAGAATATCCCAAG
>JAOTRH010207887.1:0-11001 GCA_034768845.1 Heliamphora exappendiculata | reverse complement strand
TATATATATTAATTTTTTATTTGATTTGACTATAATTATTTAATTTAATTTTCAAAATTGTCATCATGAGATTCTTTTTATAAATTCTTTTTATAAAGAAAAAAAAGCAAAATTTTGACACATGGTAAACATGGCATATGACCAACCATGCAAGGGTACTTTTTTCATTTTTCTTATTTTGATTATTTTATATTATTTTAATCTAAAATTTAATTAATTAAGTAATTTGGTCAAAATTTGGGCCAAAGATTGGCTTGAATTAAATCTTTATTGGGCATGATCAATATTGGGCTTGACATAATATTTATGGGCCCAATAGCTTGAGCTTAATATATTTGGACCATACTTGAAATTCTTTTTAGGTTCAAATTTATGGGCTATAATTATAATTCTTCTTGAGCTAAATTAGTTGGATTTTATTAAAAGATTTAAGTTTTGGAATTAATATTTTTTTTACTTGGACCTTTTGTTAGAATTGGGCTTATTCTAAGTTTTTTGGCTTGAGTTTATATTTGGGCCTTATTTTTTTATCTTTCTATGATTCATAATTTTTTTGGATCAAGTTGTAAAGCTTTGATTCTATAATTTTATGTAGTTTTGTTCTTGTTTGATAAAAATATCATACAAAAATTATACTTGGGTTCAGTTTGTATCTCTTTCGTAATTCCTCTATCCTATTGGACGAACTTGTAAATTTTTATAATTGTTTATAATTTTAGATTTTTAGATTTTAGTATTAGAGAGTTCAATATTCTTTAGGGCTTTACTTTGAATCTAGAGTTTCGTTCCCGTCTTAATCCAATTCTGTGGTTCTAGGTTTTGTGGGTTTTCATCACTAATTCCGTAATCTAAATTCGAGTACTTTTCTATAGTTATTCATTAGTTAGTATTTGTTGTAGAGAGGGAATGAGGATTATTTTAGGGACTTTCGTGCAAATAGAGAGAATTGAGAGACTTGCGGGTAATTTGTTAGAATTAAGATTGTTGATGACTTCTAGAGTTATTATGAGTGAGTATTACGGCATTTTTTGTAAGAGGTTTGTAGTTTACTATGGATTTACCCATTGTTTGGGTGTTTTGGGCTAAAAGTGTAATTATCTTAAAATTTGGGGTTAAACGTGCAATTATTAAAAAATTTAGAATATTAAACCTTTGCATAGATTTTCTTCTTAATTATTGAGTTGGCACGTAGCTTCCCTATTCCTTAGATTTGGAGCCTTGTTAATTGTGAACGTCTTCATATTGGGTTATTTTTAAAATTTTGTTATTATTTTGGACCATACTACAATTTTTCTTTCTCTTATGGGGTTCTAGGGTTGTTGGTTTTATTGATTTTTGGGTAATTCGATGATTTTTTTAGGTTAAAATATATCTTTATGCTTTGGGATTTTGATTCTGAGATTCGATTCTAGGCTTAATCATTTGGGACTCTTAATCTTGATCTAACTCTAATATGAAAACTTAGTTTCGATTGATTTAATGTTTTTAATCTAGAGACTTAAAAATTGAGTCGTTACAGGCTGTGATGGTGCTTTGATCTCACAATCGACTGTAACCTTTGAACATCACGACCATAAAGGTGCTTCGATCTTACAAACTGCCATTACTTTAGATCTTTAAGTCCATTATGGTTCTCCGATCCTTTAACCGGCCGTGACCTTTTTATGTCACGGCCGTCATGTTGCCTAATTATTTGTCATGGCCGTGAGGTTCGATCTTCACGGCCACAACATTTTCATAAAACCTTCTATTCTAGATGCGTGGCAACGTGCCAGTAGACGACGTCAGTATTCAAAATTCTATAAGTAACGTCGTTTCTCAGCATTTTTTTTATTTAAAAAAGAGTGACATTCCAAATGCCAATACCCTGCTGAAATTGGTTCTCTAACGCCTATCGACTCACCTTATGATCATTGCCCGACTCATTTTTTTGAGATTATACTCATCTTTCGAATCGAGTTCAAAGTTTCATCTGCATACGAAGAATCCTTGGTATATAACCTTCCACTCGACCCGGTCCCATTGATTAAGGGGGCACTCGCGGCTGATAGACTATTTTAGGTACTCGTGGATTGTCGCAATGCTTCTAAACCTCTATTTTCTCTCTCCCGGGGATTGTTACGGCTAGGATTTCGTATTCATTTGTTTTTTTTCTTTTATATGTTATTTTCTTATCCATAATATTGAATAGAATCTAAATATTGTCAAAAAGTGTTTATAATCACAATTTGATGAAAAATCACATGTTAAAGATATTATGTTAATTCTGAAATAACATGTTTATGATATTTTCAAATCCATCCATACACTATACATTGTAAAAATCATTCTTAGGATTTCGAGTATAACGACTGCAACATCTGGTTGCCACAACTATAATATATTTTTGGTTATTACAACTGCTGAAATATTTGATAGTCACAGCCGCAAGGTTAGCTTCATATTTTGTCATGGATGCAATCTCTGAATGTTACGGCCATACTACTTTTGTTGAATGAGTGATTTAAAATCATGTTTTGAGTTTCGTTTTTCTTACTATTTGATAATAAATGCAGCATAATAAACATGAAAATTGTATAGTATGACCCTTAGGACATTTTTTTTTTTTTAGATAGGATTTTGAACTATTTTTAACCTCCTTATCTGTATTTATTACTTTTGAAAAATTTACGACGAGAACCGAATGCGATAAAGTGGAGGCTAACCTAACAATTATGCGAAATGAGAGCCTAACACATTTTTCATTTTGGACCTTAGCTCCCAGACCCTTTTTCAATGATAACGCACACTAGTGGCTTATTTTTATTTTTATTTTTTAAAAAAATCAAGTAGCGATTCCATTTTTTCATATGTTTGGATATGGTAATGATTTATTTAATAAAAAGAGAAAATCTTTTTTTTTTAATTTTTTGTTTAAAAAAGGATATCTAAGCACGATCATTATCCAAAAAGAAAAACAGCTCATAATGCCACACCCCCGAACCCCGACCGCTAGACCCCTGATCCTCAACCTCGAGAACCACAACCCGCAACCTATGGACCTCTTGTCCCTTAACCATCGACCCCAAACCCCCCACCCCAGGCCTTCAATCCCAAGAACCTCAACTCACGACCTACTGACCTCTGTCTCTCGACTCTTGACCCGTGGATCCCTATCCCCTAACCTTCAACCTTGAGAACCCTAGACTCTAGGCCCCCGACCATCGGACCCTAACCCTAGCCCTTGGGCCTAGACTGCAGAACTTGACCCCAAGCCTCAACCCCAGACCCTCGACCCTTGACCCCAAACGCCAGTCCCCCGACCCTTGACCACAGGTCCTCGTTCTTAGATCCCCGATGCTCAACCCCTACACCCCAACCTTCGACTCTCGGCCCCTTAACCCTTGACCCTTGATCCTCGACACTTGGACGCCAAACCCTTACCTTTGACCTTCGACCCCTAACTCATGACCCTCAACCCCTAACCCCCAACCCTTAAACCATGGAGCCCCGACCCATATATCCTAAACCCTGGTCCTTGGGCCTAGATTTCAAAACTCGATACCAACCCATGACCAGTAGCCCCGACTCTCGACCCTCATCTAAAACCCTCAACACCCAAACCCTGGACCTTTGACCCCCAAATGCTAGGTCCCTTAAAACTCTCTACCCCTGGACCCTGGATCTCGGACCCCATGGCCTCAACCCCTAACACTATGAACCCCTCGATCCAAGATCCATCGATAGAGGCAGTGGTGGGGTCATGCTGGTGGTAGTGGTAGAATAATGGTGCCGGTGATGATGACAGTGGTGGGATGAAAATGGTAAAAGATATTTTCTGCTATGAAAAAATAAAAAATATTTTCTACCAAACTCAATTTATTTTTTACTGACTTGAAAAATATTTTCGATTAATTTTTAATTTCTATCGTACTAAGCAAAAACTATTTTCTAGAAAATATTTTCCCATAAATCAAATGGAGTATTAGTTCAGAATCAAATGTTTGATAGTGTAGGTTTTTAGATACCTTGGCAGTATCTTTTTGCTATAGCTGCTGTATACACCGTGTTAAAATTGTTGTAAATTTCCTTCATCAAGTTGGAAAGTTAAATTTAAAAAATTGTATTATCTCAATTAAATTATCATACAAAATTTGCTTCCACAATGACCAATGAAAAATATACTTAAATGAGAAAAATTCATTTTACCCCTGTAGTTTAATTATTTTGCACATCACCCCCTTGAAAATAAGTAATAGCTGTGGAGCTTTGTTATCGTACACGGATCCAAGAAGGGTAGATGGGGGCAATTGTTACTTTCAAATTTTAAAAAAATTTATTATTATAGTAATATTAATTCAAAATGTATTAAGATTATATAGATTTGTTTCTCTTAAAAAAAATTTAAAAATATGTCCCCTTAAAAATTTTAAAAAATAATTTATTCCTCTTAAATTAAAATTCTGCATTTACCCTATTTGTTATGATCTTGGACTAAAATGCAACGTTGACAACGTTTAGTAAATGACATTTGTACCCTTCTATTGCTTCTTATTTTATCTTCTCTTTTTTCCCTTCTCTTTTCTTTATTGATACTTGGTTGCTAAGTTTTATCTCCTTCTCTTTTTTTCTTTTTTCTTTTTTAATTCAAACAGTTTATTTTTAAGTTATTTTAGTTGTAAGTTGGATATTATTAAAATATAAATAAGTAAAATAATTTTTTATTGTTTCCAACTTTTATATTGATTTTTTTGTAAAATTGAGTTGTGTAAAAATTTATTAGGACATCTTTTTAACGTGGTTTTTACTGCCTCAAATGACTCACGATTATTTTTTAGAGTATTTTATATTAGACTGTGAGTTTGAATAGAATATTTTAAAAATTAATATTTTAATTTAATTTTTTATTTTTTTTATTTTTTTATTTTTTAAAAAAAAATTTTGCCAAATGAATTAAATAATTTTTTTTATATTTTAACCCATAAGTAAATAAGCCGAGTTTGCCCAATTTTTTAAATTGTCGGCCGTCCATGCTTCGGACCCCGCTTATCAGGGGCCAGCTAGAGTTTTGACATTAATACCTTCCAAAAAAAAAATCTATTGCCAAAAAATAAAAACTCAAAAATTATATCAAATATAATAACTTAAAAATAAGAAATAATAGCATATTAAATATTTTAGCAAAAAATAAAAATACAAAATTATTTAAACAAATTATTTTAAATAATTTAATTTATTATTTAAAAAAACTATATTTTTAAAAGCTAAACTTTTCAAACATCCTAAACTTCTATTTGATATGTTTAAAAAGTTTGATTTTTAAGAGATTTAATTTTTTTTTTTTTTTAAAAGATGAAAGTAAAGTTAAGGGTGTTTCCTGTAATTTTTTTAGAGTAGCTTTTCTTTTGTTATTTGTCAAAATGTTTGATATACTCTTATTTATAGTAGAGTTAATTTTTTAAATTGAGGATATTATCATTTTTATATTAAAAAAAATTAATATATTTGGGATGTGTATTAAGTATTTTTTTAAAAAAATTAATTGATTTTTAAAAAAAATCAACCGCTATAGCTTAAGAACAATTTTTTTTTTGTAAAACATTGGCTTTCTAAATAGCCCAAGCAAGGCTAAGCCTTTTTTGAAAGGTCTAAAAAACTAAACTTTTAAGTAATTTATCTTTTTTAAAATAATAAATAAATAAAAGTAAGTATTTGGGATAATTTTTTGGCCTATATTTTACGCTTTTGTTAAAATATTTATTATGCTTTTAATTTTTAATTTTAAGTTTTAGTATTTGTGATATTAGCATAATTTTTTTTTATTATTGAGAATATAATTGAATTTTTAATTAAGGATATTATAATTCTTATACTGAAAAAAAAAGTTAATGTGTTTATAATGTATATATAATTTTTTTAAGAAAAATAAAATAATATAACTTAAAAACTAACTTTTTAAATAAATTAAATAACCAAACAAAACCTAAATATTCTCTCAAATTCCGGTAGTGGAGATGAATAATAGAGGCCGCGTGCCGCTGTCAGCTGGCACAAAAGGTTATTGCAGCTTTTCCGTATTGTTGGAAGCATTCATATTTATAAAGTTCGAGTTTTTAAATCCGCATATATATTTTTAAGTGCATATTATTAAAATAAATATTTTTATTATTAGAATAAAAACACTAAAAAAAGTATCATAAATTTTAAGATTAATTGAGTTTTAGTCTCATTTTCTAGGAAGGTAAGAGTTTTAGTCTTACTATTTTTTTTATATTAGATTTTGTTCTTTTTTTAAATTTTTATTATATTCGGGACCATTATGCAATTTTCAACTGGTGGAATTGTTTGTATTTAAATTCTTTGATTGTAAGAATTAATTATTCTATTTACTTATATTTATATCATTTTCAGCCGGTATTAATGGTTGCATTTGAATTTCTTGATTGTAAGAATTAATTATCTCATTTAACCAGTATAACCTTTTCAATCAGTGCTATCTTTTTTCTAGAACCCCTATTTGTAAAATCTACTTACATGATATGTTATTGAGTTACATGGGATATATTTCACTTCTCCTTTTTGTAGGTGGCAGTTACTAAAAATTTTAGTCCCTAAATAGATCATTTCCGTAGATAGAGATTATATTATACTGTACATTAATGAGGCTGAACAGAGTATTTCTGTACAGTGATAATATATCTGAAAATTTCTTATGTGACACATGATTTAATTGGGAATTGATATTTGAACAAATTTTCTGAATTGGGATAAATTTAAATACAATTTCAGAGTTTGTTTGTGACAGTTTTGTGTGCTGAAAATATTTTACATAGTTTGAATTTGAAGGCTCTCCCGATTTTTACTGGTATGTACACGGTGTTTTGGATTGTTTTGATCTCACTTTTTGTTATAAAAAAATATTAATATCATCAATTTTTTAACACTTTCATTTCGATTAATGAAAATGAAATATCCATTTCTCGAATGATTTAGTATATATGTATTCAAGGTAGGTCATATTTGTTCCTTTTAAAAAAATTTAAGTTTTGTGACTCCACGTATTCAATGTAGTTCATATGTGTTCTATTTTAAATTTTTTATTTTATGTTTGATTTTGCACATTTGTAAATGAGAAAATAGTATGGTGGATATGGTAAAGCGTTGATGAGATTTATAGGAAAAACTACTCTGATACATTTATCAATTGATACAACATTTTGATTTTCATAATTAATCTTCAAATGTTACATTTATCAGTTGATACAATAGTTCGATTTTCAGAATTAAAATTAGAATGATACATTTATCAGTTGACGCGACAGATCCATTTTCTGAAATAAAATTCAATTGATACATTTATCAGTTGACGCAACAGTTTGATTTTCAGAATTAAACTTCAAATGATACATTTATCAGTTGACGCAATAGTGGAATTTTATAATTCGGAGTAACTGATAAATGTATTACTTGCAACAACCGTGCAAATTATAGAATTCGAATTCAACTTGTAAATTTATCAGTTATAATGAATTGTTATTCTTTCAAAAGCATGTTTTTGTATCTTTTATACATTTCAGTATGACTCTAATTGCTGTTAATATTTTTATTAATTGTAGGTCATCTTTTGTGGTTGTCTACGATGGGAAGATTGTGGAGATTATGGCTCGAAATTTTGGAAAGAGATTTTTTGAGAGATTTTGAGAGAGATTTATGAGATAGAATTTTTTATTCTCGATAAGGAAGGAATTTTTTCAAAAAAATTTTCTAAAGATATAATTTAAAGGTATTTTTGGAAATTAAAATTGATATGGGACTAATTCTAATAAAAAAGATTGAATGGGATTAAAACTAATTTTACTACCAAAAAGAGGGCCTAACTCTAAACTTTCCTAAATTTTACAGCTCGTTTGAATTGGGTGATTTAGAAAGAAAAAATAATTATGTTATCATTTTAATCACTTATTTGAGTAATTAAATAGGAATGAAATGAAAATAAATAAAAACAAATTGAGAAATTTGATCTTAAAACTACTTTTTTGAATCTTTCTAAAAGTAAAAAAATTTAAAGAGAAAATAAATATCGTAAATGTCCTTATTTTTGTAATGCTAATGCTATTATTTTCAAAAAAAAATGCATTAAGCACTATTACTTTAAAATAGGGTTAGTTTAACAAAATTATATAAAGCGCTTTCTTTGTATATGTAAACTAATTGTACGATGGTTAAATTCTAGATGAAATAAGTACAGACAAAAATCAGCCCACACAGATCTTCTTAGTTGGTCCAAAAGGTGGCAACCATTAGGCTAGCTAATAGCAAATGTCGAAAGGCCACTCTAATAAGAAAATTAGCATGCTGTAGAATAGGGAGAGAAAAATATGCTAGTAGGCCACACAGATCTTTTGTAAGGAATGTTGTGTGCTTAGTAATATGAGTTTGACTCCTTTATATAGGGGGTGGAGGGCAGGTCTCTTTTGCTGACTCATGATGGACTGATTCTCATTGGATTCTTATTCTATAGGTGGGTAGGTCATGCTCATATTCTCTAGGGTGATGTATAACTGTGGGATTGTATATTTCGTTCTTTTTCCATCAATGCTCTTACCTCGGCCATGTAATCCTCATTAATACTCTTAAATCGGCCATCTACCCTCATTAATGCTCCCAACTCGACCATGCTATCATTATTAATGTTGGAGAGCTCGCTCTACTATTCTACATTTACCGGGCCCCAAGTGTTATTGGCCGTCTATGGGGCCTGCATGGGGCAACCCATGCAGGATGCCTCCCACTAATTTGGGCCTCGTAGGCCAACTGAGGGTTCGGTCCAAGTTGGATTCATCCCTCTTCATTTGCCCCTCAACTCTCGTTCTCTAAGCTCAGTAGAGGATGGGAGAAGCTCGGTCTCTTCGAACTCTTAGTCATAATTAAATTTTCTAATACAATTTTAGGAGTCATCATTATGGCATTTAAGGCGCTGTTTCAGCTCTGCCATATGTCCCACTTTGGTTGGTCCTAAGTTTAGTGCTTACATAATCACAAGGGTTTGGTAGGCATCTTTTAGCCTGCCCGAGGTGACCGTTGGACGTGCGTGTCCCTTGAGATCTTCTGTGTATAAACAAGGCCTCCCCATTTCATTCAATCCTTTACTTGCATTTTCGGGCCCTGAGCTCATATTGAGGAATTCTTCTTTGCCAACTTTGCCGATGTGAACCACTTGCTTCCACTGTGCACCATCGTGGTCGTCCAATAAAACTTCATAAGTTTATTATTCTCCTTCTCCTAAACCATCCTTAATTGGAAATCTTAAATCCTTTTCGAGTCTACTACTCGTGTCTTCTAGAGATTTTTCTTTTGGACTAGATCTTTCTTTTTTATCCTTTTTTTATTATTGAAACATTTTCATCTTGGAAATAGGAAATTTTTCAAAGGGGTAGACACCCCTTCTACCCTTGCTTCCTTTTGAACCAAGTACAACATCCCTTCCTCGTTCTCGGTTTGATTCTACGACATGACTAATCCTCAGACAACTATCCCGAGGAGGGAAAACGATGTTGCCTTCCCATTGTCTCGATAGTAGAGAGTGGAGTATAATTTCCCTTCGACCCCCTTCTTCGTGAGATTTCAACTAATGCTGCCTTCACCCACTCCAAATTTCAATCAAGTTCTCTCCATAGTCGTGGGCATGGTCGAGAGAAATCGTCGCTTTGGGTTGAATCTCGGCATTTCAAAATCTTCTATTGCTACATTCTCGACCATAACCAAGATTATACTACTCATTACCTTCACCATATGAAGCTTGGCCTTAGGATTATCCATGTTCTTTTCGACTCTAATAAGCACGCTGGTGGCTTCATCCTGGTGGGGGGAGATTTTGAGTTCTGGGCAGATCACATAGGGATGTTGGCCCAAGCTCTTCCCAGGGTGCTTGGAAATATAGGTCGGTTCTCCTAAGTCTGTTTGTTCTTGTATGTTTTCATAATTTTACCTTGCTGCTCGACGGCATAGGCAAGCCAACATGAACGACATCAAGCGACCTGTGGCCATTGGACAAGGCTGCTATGCGTCAGAGCTCTTAGGCTACCTATTATCCTTGCTACCCGCATACTATCAAGCACCAAGCCCCATCTTCCAACGACGTTCCTCAGATTCAACTGAGCAAGCTGAGTCTTCCACAATGCCTCGCATTCGTACTAGATTCAACTTTAAGGAGGCAGCACTCGGGGAGGAGGGGGCTCCTCTTCAGCTAGCCCAGGCCCTAACATTAGAGTGACACCGACTCTTTCCCAAATGAAGCGTTGTCTCATTCGTAGCGATGACTCAAATTCTAGGGTCTCCAAGCCTTGAGAAGATGAAGAGGTCCCTGATGCCCTAGAGGCATAGGCCCCTAAGTTGTCTCTAGACAGACACCTCTTCCATGAGGGAGACACCTCCAAAGAGAATCCTTGAGTAGCAAGGCAACTAGTGAGGGGCTGATGTCCCCAAACATAAAGGACCACCCGCAACTTGGTAGGGGGATCTCTTCCTCTGAGCTATGTAGCTCAGTATTAACGTAAACCTATTAAGATGCACTCTTTCTTTCAAATTTTTGTGTTTAGCCTATTTATCACGTTTACTAAGGAACTTTCCTTCCTCTCTTCTTGAAACATCTCTAGTGCGTCATATCAAGGCAGAGATTGAAGACCCAATCTGGTCCACTTTTAGGAGGCCACTTTGAGGCAGTCCTTAAAAGAGAAGGCCCAAGTTGTGGAGGAACATCTTTAGGTAGCCAAGGCTGAGGTTGAAGAACTTTTAGCCGTGTTCCAAGACTTAAACGTAAGGCTCGAGGCTTTGCAAGCTGAGATGAATACTTTCAAAAAGATCCTGGCCGACCTTGAGGTGACACGCAAATACGGGGATGATGAGTTTTGGTAATACGGTTGTGTTAGAAATAGGCAACCCAAGAGGGGGAGAATTGGGTTTCTTTGCTAGCAATGGAGATTTAAAAAAACTTTTCTGAAAAACTTTTAATATCTTACAGAA
>JAOTRH010207876.1:0-11001 GCA_034768845.1 Heliamphora exappendiculata | reverse complement strand
TATTTTTTATTACAAAATATTTTAATTAAAATTAAAATTTTAAATTAATTAAATTAACAGGATAAATAAAACTAATATTTATCATACACGCAGTTAATTTAAAAAATAAATTAAATACAAGATAAATATATCTCAATTTTATGATATATCTAAAACTCTTTTCAGCCTCCTATTTTGAAAGATAGGTTGCGAGTCTTTCAGTTGTTGCAGAATTCCACTACAACTAGTTACTGGATTACTCCAAATCACTGTGTTGGCACCTGAAAACCGCTGCTTGTTTGGATAAGCACCGTTATGAAAAACAGCTCCACACAATTCAAATACTGATTCCGTGGATTTGTTTGGAAACCGGCAGCTTTGATTTGGAAACTGCCGAATTTTGTGCCTTTTTAAAAAAAAATACTGCTGCTTGCTTTTAAAAAATAACTGCTGCAGAGTATAAAAAAAAACCAGCGCCTGTTTCTGGAATTGGTCCTCCGAAAATTGCTTGGGACTTTTCTTGATTTTCGAAACTGCTTCAGCTTTTGATTTGCTTGAAAAACCGCAGCTTGCTGAGACGCTGCTGCCTGGGATTTTTGGGATAGGATCCGGCGCCTGTTTGGCGCTGAAACAGCTTATTTGGATGCTGTTTTGGACTTTGCACCTTTCACCGAAATAGTATGCGTTTGAAATCAGCGCATGTGCTTCAAAATCGGCTGTTTTGGATTTGCTGCTTGAAGAAACAGCTTGGGACCGCAGCACAAGGCTGCGTTTGGCAACGTGCCTTTTGGAAACTGCCGCTGTTGTGATAGGTGCTGCCATTGGCCGGTTGTTTGCATGGAAACCAGCTTCAAAGACGTCGCTGTGATGGAAAGCAGCCAGTCGTAAGGCTGCATTTGGAGACCAGCGGCCTATTTTCGGCCTTTTTTTTCATCAAGAAAATAAAATTGAAAAAAAATTTACAAAGCAATAAAAAAAGCTATGAGTTGCCACCGCCAACCACCGTCGGTTACCACCACCTTCGATCTTTCATACCTGTCCTTTTTTTTTTCTAATAATTTAGAAAAAAAACTTAAAGAACATAAAATATTTTACATCGAAACCTACGTCCCGTAGGTTCACATTCGATCTAAAAAAAGAAACTTAATCTATCACGGTCAACTCTCGTTATTAAAAAAAATTAGGAATAATTACACTTACGAGATTTAATTTTAACATCAATTGCACCATAACTGTTAAAAAAAATTTTGAAATTTAACGAAAACTGTCCCTCCAACCCCAAAACCACCATTTTTTCCCAAAACTACCATTCAAATCACCTTTTCTCCCCAAAATCAGCATTTTCACCCTAAATTTCAACGAAAAAGTGGTTTTGAAAAGGGAGCTTTTGGGGTGAGAAGAGTGGTTTTAGGAGAAAAATGTGGTTTGAATGGTAGATTTGGGGTGGAAATTGTGATTTTAGGGTGAGAGGGGCGGTTTTCGTTAAATTTCAACAGAAATTTTAACAGTTTGGGTGTAATTGATGTTAAAATTAAATCTCATAGGAGGTTAGTGTAATTTCAGAGACCACATGAGAGATCTCTGTAATAAGCTTAAACCTCATGGGAGATAAGTGTAATTATTCCAAAAAATTAAATTAAATCATCCTCCACGCATTCAGTCAAACATGAAAATAAATGATGATCATAAAATCGGGATTAGAACGCTTGCAAAACAAAATTAGCAATGTTCTAAATCTACCCGGGCCCGATAACCGTAAACAAAAAATAAAGCAACTCTGATACCAATTATTAGAGGCAATACTGCCAAGATTATTATTTTTGCAAACGATTTTCGATAAAAATTAACTAGACGGGCAAACGCCGAAACGAGCTCCAGATAAAACTTTTAACGTCGAACGATCAAAAATAAAACCCATACAACCAAAGTTAATTTAGAAAAATAACTTTTATCGATCGATTCTTCAACTACGATTTGATTCCGAGTTAAAACTCCTCTCAGATCTTCTACCGTATTCCCTTATGCGATCCTCGAACGTAGTGTAGGCTACGGACTATCGAGAACTCATACCGGAAGAACCCAGTTATCTTTTATCTTAAAAGACAAAATATGATATCATGATATATGATATATAACTGGTTCAGCCTACCCGCAAATATATAGGGCTACAGTAGAGACCTAGGGAGTAATTACGAGTAAGACTTCCAGTGGAACACAGATACCTACCGGTAGTTTCTGCAGTTATGGAAAGACGCAGCGATTTCTGCAATTTTTATAAAATACTGAATTACAGTTCACACCACAAAAAAAACTATAATTGCACTCTGACCCATAATCTCAAGATCTTCTTGCATTGAGCTCCTGTTATTAAATGCTTACCATTTCTCTCCATGTTAAGATTATCGATACCTGCAAATTAAATTTAATTACTGAAAATTTAATTTAATCGGCATCTTGATGTTCTTTAAGCCCTTCTGCTTAACTTATTTGACCACCGGATAATCAAATCCACCTGCAAGGTTTGGCCTGGTCAAAACTTATAAGCTTCCTTAAGGGGGTATCGTCAATCTCGATCTTTCGGAAAGTGGATTCTATTAATAATTAATATTTTTCATATAAATAATATCACTATCTAACTCACCGGGAATATAGACGCATATAAGATCGCACCCTTTAATGAATTAAAACAACGAATATTAAATATATGCAAATTAATAATTATTTCAAGATTAAAAGAATAAGCACTATTTATAATAAATTTGGGATGTGAATTAATTTATATAGTTAGTATAAAATTAATTACCCCAAATGTCCCATTCAATGCACACAAAATGTACTAACATAGAGAGTCAGAACAATAGACGATGCTATTATCTGTTTTCTGTAACCAAAATAGACCTACTAAAACTCTGTGCTACAGTCGTACCAATGGTATGCCCATTTTCATCTAAACTGTGAACATAAAATTTATATTTTGCAAGAACCTAAAATTTGATCTTCTGTGTATAAGTCGTACTTGTAATAACCAATTGAACTGAATGTACCACCTCTAGATCCAACAGGAAGTTTCTGAGCCAAACGGCCTCCTTGGCTGCTTCAAAAGCTTCCACATACTTAGCCTCCATGGTGGAATCAGCAATGCAGGACTACTTGATACTCATCCAACTTATAGCTCTACCTCCTAAGGTAAACACATATGCTGAGGTAGACTTACGGGAATCCCTGTCAGACTGGAAATCTGAGTCTGTGTACCCCAAAGGTACTAGACTGTCTGCTTGGTAAATCAATATATAATCCTTAATCCTTTTCAGGTACTTGACTATATTCTTTACCGCAGTCCAATGCTGCTGCCCTGTGTTAGACTGATATCTGCTATCCACGCCAACGGCAAAGCAAATGTCAGGTCTAATGCAAAGCATAGCATACATGAGGCTTTCTACTGCCGAAGCATAAGGAACCGCCTTCATCTTCTCTATCTCATCAAGTGTCTTAGAACACGGATCCTTGGATAGAGTGATTCCATCCCTGAAATGGAGAAACCCTTTCTTGGAATCCTGCATGCTAAAACGAGTAAGGATATCATCGATATACTTTTCTTGTGATAAGCCTAACATCTTTTATTTTTTATTTTGCACAAGCTTAATCCCAAGGATGTGATTGGCTTCTCCCCCAAGTCCTTCGTATCGAATTACCCAGATAACCATACTTTAATCATAGATAATGCCCCCACATCATTTTCGATAAGCAAGGTATCGTCTACATAAAGTACTATGAAGATCGTACTTCCGTCACGCTTTTTGTACACACAGGACGCATCCGGACTTTGATCAAAACCATAGAAATTTATAGCTTGATCAAACCGAGTGTTCCAAGACCTCGATGCCTGCTTAAGTCCATAAATAGATCTCTTAAACTTGCACAACATGTGCTCCTGACCTTTTTTAATGAATCCGTCTAGCTGTATCATATAGATACACTTGTCAAGACTTTTGTTAAGAAAAGCTGTCTTGACGTTCATTTACCAGATTTCGTAATTGAAATGAGCAGCAATGGATAAGAGAGTCCGGATAGACTTAAGCATGGCCACTGGCGAAAAAGTTTCCTCATAATTGATCTCTTCTTTCTGGGTGAACCCTTTAGCAGCAAGTCTAGTTTTGAAGGTTTCAACTTGCCCGTCTGCACCTCTCTTCTTATTGTAGATCTACTTACATTTAATGAGTTTTATCCCTTCTGGTGGTTCTACAAGTTCTCAGACCTGATTGGAACGCATAGATTCCATCTCTGAATTCATAGCCCTTTGCCAAAGATCTGCATCTTTGTCTTTTAGTGCTTCATTGTAGTTACAGGGCTTGGTATTTAGTTTTGTCGGGATCTTGTCATACGACTCTCCCAAGAACATATACCGATCAGGTTAATGAACAAACCTTCCACTACAACGAGGCACTACCTGTATCTGTGTACTAGCAGTAACAGGCTATGCAGAATCTGAACCCTGTGTATCAGCACCTTGTTCATGATTTGCACCTGTCCCGATAATCTTTCCACTACAATGAGGTAATAGAATATCAGTGACTTGTGGTTTCTCTTCCATTTTACTGGTATTTTCTTTCAATTTGTCCAGAACAATTTTGCTATTGGGCTTGTGATTAATAATATAATCCTATTCCAAGAATCAGGCATTGGTGCTAACAATGACCTTCTGATTCTTAGGATTATAAAATAGACCACCATTCGTTCCCGTGGGATATCCCACAAAGAAATAGACTTTCGTCCTCAGTTCCAACTTACCCGCGTTCCCTTTCAGCATATGTGCTAGACGCCTCCAAATTCGAATGTGTTTCAGACTAGACTTACACCCGGTCCATAATTCTATGGGAGTAGAAGGTACTGACTTAGAAGGTACTATATCCAGAATGTTAGCCACTATCTCTAAAGCGAGTCCCCAAAATGAATGTGGTAAACCTAAATAACTCATCATTGACCTTACCATCTCCAGAAGAGTTCTATTTTTTTTCTGCTACACCATTCTTCTATGGAGTGCCAGGTGCAGTTAATTGAGATGTAATTCCCTCTGATGACAAGTAATTCTTAAACTCTCCAAAGAAGTATTCCTCACCGCGGTCGGATCGTAGTGATTTGATAATTTTTTCTAGACGCTTCTCCGCCTCTGCCTTAAATTCTTTGAATTTCTCAAAGCATTTAGACTTACGGTATATCAAGTAAATGTATTCATACATTGGGTAGTCATCAATGAAACTGACGAAGTACTTAAAGCCACCTCTAGCCCGAATTGTCATAGGACCACATACATCAGAATGAACCAGCTCCAAGGTTCTTTAGCACTATAGCCTTTGGCCGAAAATGGCATCTTGGTTATCTTACCCTCTAAGCAAGATTCACAAACTGGAAGTGCCTCCACTTTCAATGAACTCAAAGGTCCATCTGCTACCAGTCTATTTATCCTTTTTAGATTAATTTAACCTAAGCGTAAGTGCCAAAGAAACGTTTGGTTCATTAATGAAGGAAACTTTCTCTTATATGGTAATATAGATGTATTATTCGTTTTAGTTAGTTACAGTGTAGGAGAGATTGAAGTAATAATATAAAGATTATCCACCAATATACCAGAACAGATAACCCATTTATTATCCTACAAAACAACAGAGTCACCAAAAAGTACAAAATATTTGTCCTTTATTAAATTCGAAACTGAAATTAAATTTCTTCTAATTGAAGGTACATAAAGACAATCTTTTAGAAGTAGTATCCTATCTCTACTAAAATTGAGAGTGACATCTCCTACTATAACTGCTGCCACTCTTGTATTATTGCCCATGTGCAGGTAGATTTTCCCATCACTGAGCTACTTAGTTTCTTAGAACACCTACAAAGAATTGCAGACATGATTAGTGGTCCTTGTATCTACACACCAAATATCAGTAGATAACACCGCTAAACATGTTTCAACAACCAGTGAACAAAAATTACCTTGTTTATTCTGCTTACTGAGAAAAATTGAACACTGCTTTTTCTAATGCCTAAACTGGTAACAATGATAGCACTTGTCTCTCGGCTTCTTCACACCAGCTTTTGATCCCTTAACTGCTTTTAGACTTGTGTTTCTCTGTGTCTGAATATTTTTCTTCTTCTTACCTTTCGGTTTAGAAGAAAAATCCTTCTCAGCCACATACACAAAACCCGGCTTCCCAAGAACACCCTCGGCTGCTTGAAGTTCCTTAAGAAGTTCTGCCAATGAGTAGCTGAGCTTATTCATAGAATAGTTCAGGCAGAACTGCTTAAAACTTTCAGGCAATGACTGGAGTATGATATCGGCCTAGATTTCCCCATTAATTTTAGCTCCAAGGATCTCCAGTTCATTCAGAAGACTTATCATCTTTAGAACATGATCCCTAACTGGTGTACCTTCAGTCATGTTTGCATTCATTAGAGATCTCATGGCTACTTGCCTAGCAGCACGATTTTGATCTCTAAGAATTTCTTTGAGGTTCATCATCATGTCATAGGCACTGGGCATAGACTGATGCTGATACTGCAAAACATTTGACATTGAAGCCAAAATGTAACTGCGAGCCGTCTGATTAGTTTTTTGCCACTTCTGATGGGCCTCGGTTTCCCTTTCGGTAGCCCCCTCATCAGGTACTGGTAGACATATCTCAATTAAAACAAACTTGTAATCCTCAGCTGTTAATACAATGTCCAAGTTCCTTTTCCAGTCAACATAGTTTGGTCCTGTAAGTTTGTTTTCTTTGAGAATGGAAGCTAGTGGGTTGAATGTCATTTTAATCTTGAGAATCACATAATTAAAAAAATCGTTAATTATGATGAGCAAAACTTTGAATTCATTTTAATTTGGTTCCCTATATCATTTTAAAATTAATTCGCCAGCAGCCTGGTAACCTGAGAATGGCATACCTCATTGGAATGACGTCTACTATTTATCATAAGACCAGAGAGGCCAATTCATTTTAATTTTACTATCTAGGCAACTGCCCATACCAAGTAAAATTAAATAGTTGACATAGTTTCAATCCAGTATATAATAACAGTGACTCAGTTGGAGAGAATACTATTATACACAGCTAAATGTTAACTATCACCTAATCCCAAATTAATCACTTCGCAATGAACCCTTGAGTTGGAGAAGTGATCCACACTAACAATTATCCAGAATTATCCCTAAAGGAGATTTGTACCGACGATACCGCAATTAATTTGTCCGTTGGGGAGGAAGGTTTTACTGCCAATATGCAGGATTTAATTGCATCGCCTACAAATTGGTGATGGAGATCGCGGGATTTATCTGTAAATAAATTCTTTCCCACTTAGATTTTTAAATTATTTTTTAGGATTATAAAAATCCGTTTAATTAAACAAATTTATTAATTTTAAAAACTACACGATTTAAAAGAATCAAATATCTTTCCGTGTACACGATTCTAAAGATTCTGATTTATCAAACCATCTTTTCATGTTTAAATGCGTAATAAATAAAATTTAATAAATGCAAAGTTTTTTCTTTAACTTTTTAGCTAAAGTAGTGATTAAAGGCATTTATTTATTTTATTTTTTGTTTCATATTTTTTTAAAAATGATAATTTATTTCAATTAAAAAAAAATTATTTAATTAATTCAAAATCCGAAATTAATTCCTACGTTTTTGTTTCAAGATATTCGATTTAAAAAAATCATCTTAAACGTGATATTTTATAAAAAATAAAATATCTAAAATTTTTTCATTTAATTAATTAATTAAAAACAACTCAATTTTATTTTCCATCATAAAATATTTTAATTAAAACCGAATTTTTGAATTAATTAAATTAACAGAATAAATAAAACTAATATTTATCATCTACGCAGTTAATAATAAAAAAATATTAAATACAAAATAAATATAAATTCCAATTTTATGATCCAATCGAAACTTTAAAGAGTTTCAGTCTTCTTTTAATCAAAGAGTCCATATTCACTTCATCAAACCAAGCCCGTTCTTTGTAAAAAAAACAACGAATCCCAAACAGAATTCCATTGCGTAATTTCCGGTGCGCCACTGTTTGCTTTTGTGCTGAAACATATTGGAATTGCGCCGCTTGATTTTCTTGATAAACATGACAGCCAAAAACTGTTTTCGGCAATAAGCGCCACTCAGATTTTGGATTTTGTGATTCAAGCCACAAAATAGTGTTCTGGAAAAACATAGAAAACCGTTGCACTGTTGTGTTTGAAGTGTTTGGCACTACTGTGTATGGATCAAGGCAAGGGTAATCCCATAACACGGCAACAGTGTGGCAGTGGTTGGAAAATAGTGCGCCTGCTCCGTACTATTGGGAATTGTTTCCACTGGAACCGCCGGCTGTTTGGAAACACTTTAGCACCGTGTTTGGCTGAAACCGCTAGCTGCCGAAACAGTTTTTTGCTGCGATTTTGGGAGGAAAGCAGCCAATCAGTTTGCTTCTGCTTGCATGACCGACACAGCCTGGGAATTGCCTTGTTAGGTGCTGTTTGGGACTGCGCCAAAACTATTTTGGACAAAAACAGTGCTGCCAAAACATCTTTGATCAGTTGGCACCGCTGTTTGATCTTGGGAAAGCCGCTGCTGTCATAAGGCAGTGTTTGGCTCACCTGTTTGCTTGAATCCGGCACTTTTGTGTTGAAGAAAAAACCGGTGCCTTTTGTTCTTCACCTTGTTCTTCATTCTTTTTTATTTTTTTTATTTTATTTTGTTTACATAAAATAATTAAAAAAAATTAGAAACCGAAGAACAATTATTTTTACATTGATCCTATACTTTTGTAAAGTTCACAATCAATTAATCTATCACGGTCAACTCCCGTGATTATAAAAAATTAATTAATCATCATCTACGCATTCAATCAAATATAAAAATAAATGAGGATCATAAAATCGGGATTTAAAACGCCTGCAAAACAAAATTAGCACAGTTCTAAATCTACCCAACCCCCGATAACTATAAACAAAAAACAAAACGGCTCTTATACCAATTTGTTAGAGGCAAAACTGCTAAGATCATTATTTTTGTAAATAATTTTTGGTAAAAAATTAACTAGACCGGCAAACGCTGAAACGGGCTCCAGATAAAACTTTTGACGTCGAACGATCAAAATAAAACTCGTGCAACCAAAGTTAATTTAGATGAATACCTTTTGTCGATATAATCTTCAACTATGGCTTGATTCCAAGTTGAAACTCCTTTCAGATCTTCTACCGTATTCCCGTATGCGATCCTCGAACGTAGTGTGGGTTACGATCTTTTGAGAAGTCGTACCGGCAGAATCCCAATATATTTAAATATTGAAAAACAAAAATAATTTCATAATAGTAATGATAAAATCATTAAAAAATGGTTCAGCCTACCTGCATATATATAGGGCTACAGCTGGGACCTAGAGAGTAATTATGAGTTAGACTTCTAGTAGAACACAGATACCTACCACCAGTTTCTGCAATTATGGAAAGACATGCACCGATTTCTGTAATTTTCATAAAATACTAAATTACATTTCACACAACTAAACAAATATAATTGCACTCTGACCCATAATCTCAAGACTTTCTTGCATTGAGATCCTATTATTAAATGCTTAACATTTCTCTCAATGTTAAGATTCCTGATACCCGCCAATTAAATTTAATTACTGATAATTTAATTGAATCGGCATCTTGATATTCCTTAAACCCTTCTGCTTAACTTATTTAATTGCCGAATAACTAAATCCACATGAAGGGTTTAACACGGTCAAAACTTATAAGCATCCTTAAGGGGGTATCGTCAATCTCGATTTTTCAAGATGTGGATTTCGTCAATAATTAATGTTTGTCATATAAATAATGCCGCTATCCAACTCACCAAGAATATAGACCCATATAAGATAGTACACTCTAATGAATCAAAACAACGAATATTAAATATATGTAAATCAATAATTATTTTAGAATTAAGAGAATAAGCGTTATTCATAATAATCTTGGAGTGTGAATTAATTTATATAGTCAGTACAAAATCAATTATCCAAAATGTCTCGTTCAATACACACAATGTGTACTGGCACAGAGAGTTGGAACAATAGACGACGCTATTATCTATTTCCCGTAACCAAGACAGGCCTACTAAAACTCTGTGCCGCAGTCATACCGATGGTATGTTCATTTGTATATAAACTGTGAACATAAAACTTATATTCTGTAAGAACCTAAAATTTGATATTCTGTATATAAGCTGTACTCTACACACCAGATTAAATACTATACAGAATATCGAACATCCATGCATAATATTGAAGAAATGACACACATATATTGCTCATAAAATAGAATATTAATTTTATTTAAAAAATAAAATTAAATACTATAAACATGATTTTCAGTATACTAACCCAAACAGTACTATACACACCAGATTAAATACTATACAGAATATTGGACATCCATACATAACAAAGAAATGATATGCATACATTGCACATAAAAATTCTCATAAAATAAAATTTTAATTTTATTAAAATTAAATTAAATACTAAAAATATAGTTTTCAGTATACCAACCCTAACAGTCGTTACATTGGTAAACTGGTGTTATGAACGTAATCTTTCATTACTCTTCTCAATTCATGCCTCTGACCTAACATATCTACAATGTAGGTACAATGAGCAAGGCAATCAGCAAAATTGACTGGGAGGCTCTCAAGAAGCTAAGGGAGAAGAGGGCAGTGAATCAAGACAGTGCTTCCCCTGCTCCTGCCAAGAAGCCACGGATAATAACTGCTCGAATAAAGGATATTAATGTCTCCACTTTCAAGGAGTACATTCTCACCTCTACCCAGACCGAGACTACCATAACAACTTCGAAGAAAAATGTGTCAAAAGATAAGACAGAGAAGACCAATGGCCATGGAAGAGAAGAGAGAAAAAAAGAACAGGGAAAATAGAAGGAAGAAGCAGAAGGAAGGTCCAAGGGGAAGGAGGTCGCAAGCTCCTTCCCCAC
>JAOTRH010207855.1:0-11002 GCA_034768845.1 Heliamphora exappendiculata | reverse complement strand
ACACCACCAAAGATCGGCTACGAACGTACTCCGTCTGTCTTTCTCTCTCTTGCAGCTTGCACTATAACCTGAGAACTATATCTCTTATTTCTCACATTCTGTCTGTTGCTTTTCCTTCTCTGCTTTGTTTTCGTCTCTCTCATTTCTTCTCCTGTGGGATGACAGCATATATAACCCTCTATCATGGAGGGGGTTACAGGAAAATCAATAGTCACTCATGGCTATTGATTTCTAGGATTCAATTGCCAATTGAATGGCTAATTCAATTGCAATTGAATTCTGCTATTAAATTCTGGAATTCAATAGCCAACAAATTCATAGATTCTAACATATTTTTAGTACATAAACTGATTTTTTAATTATTTTGTAATTATTATATTTTAAAATTATATATATATATATATATATATATATATTAACTTTGTCTTTTCTTTTATCTCTATCTATTGAACTAAATCTAATACACATACGCCGTGTATATATATATTAACTTTGTCTTTTCTTTTGTCTCTATCTATTGAACTAAATCTAATGCACATACGCCATGTTTAGAGTTAGGAAATGGGTTAACATAAATAACAGTCTCGGAGTTAATTGTCTTGAAATATTAAATACTTTGAATTAGATATTTTCACTTTAATTTAGTCTTGTATCTGTTTATTTCATGAGATAAGTACTTGTTTCTGAAAATTTAATTTAATTCTTTGTATCTATTTATTTCATGGGATATGTGTATTGAGTAAACACAATTGAAATGTTATCAAATAAAATTAAAATTAAAAAATTTAAATAAATTCAAAAATTTTAAAAATTTAAAAATGAACAAAAAGTCAAAAAGAAAAAGAAAAAGAGATAATCCTAGAGCCAAAAATAAAAAAATAAAAGTAACAACAAAAGTATAAATTAAAATTTAAAAAGTAAATAATGCAACAAAAAATTAAAAAATTAAAAATTAACTAACAACAATATCAAAATATTTAAGAAAATACAAATAAAGATATCGAAGTTAGTTATAACTAAAAATAAGAAAACTTAAAAATATTGATAAAGTAAAATTAAAGGGCAAAATTATCTTTCACACTTAATCCCTAACTCATTTTAATTCTAGGACTAAATATCTCACCCTCCCAAGTCTCTCTAACCCCTATAATTAATTATTCATCATATATGGGATTTAGAGTCTCATTCATAAATAAATATAAATTAAAATTTAATAAAAAATATAAAATAAAAATATATTTTGAACTATTAGTCTAATTCGAACCTCAAATTCTTAACTCTAAACATGACCATATAAGAGAATTGATAATCTCACTCTTCTTTTATACAAAAGTACTCTCAAAAGAGTCTTTACTATTTAAAATTATACAAGACACACTTTTTAATGCACATTAAAATATAAATTTTAGAGTGTATTTATAAAAAAGGAGTAAAAATATTATTTTCCTATATATATATATATATTATACATGTTCACACACTCACTTTGTCAGCAAAATTATAATTTTTTACGATGTAATTGTTGCAATTTTCTATTCAAAAATAAAAAGATTTTACACTCTTATTGGTAAAAGATATATACTATTCACCACCCAAAATGTGGTGATTAGAATTTTTTTGATACATAAATTGATTTCGTAATTATTTTGTAGTTACTATATTTTAAATTATATATATTACCTTTCTTTTCTTTTTAACTTTCTGTTTTTCTTTATCCCTATCTATTGAACTAATCTCTAATTACCATTTAGCTTTATTTTACATATACAATATAGGGAATTGATTTATTTTCTCAACTCCTCTCTGTACAAATACACTCTTAAAATTGTCTTTACTATCTAAAATTACATAGGACACACTTTTTAATGTAGAATAAAATATAATTTTTAGAGTAAAAAAATGAGTGAAAATATTATATATATATATATATATCAAAAGATCATATGCATGTTCACACAGTAACTTTGTCAGCAAAATTATTTCCTAAGTGGGGAATTTGGGAATAGCCATCTAGCTATACCTGCTTGATGATATGCAATTAACTGGTTATTATTTTATTTATTTTTTTCTTCTATAAATAATAATGCATGCTTATATTATTAAAGGAGAGCATGTGGTGGGCATGTGGGTGTTTCCCAAAGACTAAATAAGTGATCATTGGAAGAGGTTTTTTTTTTTTTTTTTTTTGGAAGATCATTGGAAGATGTTAAGGAAAAAAAATGAAGCAGTCTGGGAGAAAGTTCAGTGGAATGCAAAAATTACTTGAGTTGAAATCAGTTCCTTATCTATTATTTTACTTGAAGAATACCTTATTTTAACTTATAGTAAAAATTTGTAAATGTTTAAAAGAACTCATAGATTATGAATTTAAATTCTAAACGCGAGTTAAAAGATGCGATGATTTTGTCAATAATTACAAGTAAATTGATAAATTGCCAGCCAATAATTACAAGTAAATTGATAAATTTCTTACTTTTTTTAAAACTAGAATTTGAAAATTGAAGGAAAATACTACCAAACACTTTGATTATGTTTTGGATAAATTACACTGATCATTCCTGATTTCTAACAAAAATAGAAACTACTTCTATAATTTTTGAAATGTCACTAATCTCTCATCATGTTTAATTTTTACATTAAATTAGTCAAATCGTTAAATTTTCGTTCAGCTGTGCCTTGTTTGACGTATTTTTCGAACAAATTTTTATGATCCAATTCGTTCACTACGTAGAACTCTTCGAGTTTGTTTAGTATGTGAAAATTCAGATTCATCCGATATGTATAGCAAAATGATTGAATAAGATCTCATAATATTGTTTTATAAATAAATAATTAAAAATTATAATTAAAAAAATATTGTTAAATAAATGATACTCAATCACTTAGTTACATGTATCAGATGAATATGAGATTTTATATTTCAAACAAACTCGACGAGTTTTACGTAATAAATGGATTAGATCATAAAAATTTATTAAAAAAATTCATCAAATAAGGCACAGCAGAGCAAAAATTTAACGGTTAGACTAATTTGATGCAAAAATTTAACCTGAGGGAAGATTAGTGACATTTCAAAAACTATATGAGAGATTTTTATTTTTAACAAAAATAAAAAATAATATCAATGTAATTTATTCTTTTTTTTTTGTCGTTCTACGTGATTCATCATTCCCAAGAAACAGTACTTGCTCTTTGAACATTAGCTTCCATACCAACAATCATTAACCAATGTACTTAGTGTTCATCAAACCAATGAAAGATGGTCTCATGTTGTATTGTTATAAGCTCGGATTAAAAGTAACATTTAGCTAAGTTTGATTAAATGTGGACTAATTAAATACTAAAAAATACCGTGTTTAATTTGAATTAACAAGATAGTGGCTAATGACATCAACCATGGCATGACAACCATAAGAGAATTGATATTTTATAGGGACGCAGAAGGTGAGGTTCGATGAATATTTGTAAATAGATTATATCTTGACAAAAAAGAAATATGTGATTTTGGCTTATTAAAATTTTATCCATTTAGACAATTAGCTCTCACCAAACATTTGGCTCTTGACTTCATTATCAAAGTATTACTCCTACGACATTAGCCAAACAACTTTTACATATGAAAAATATTAGGTGCATTGATTCGAATATAGAACTAGACACTTTTTTCACATGGAGTGAATTCTATAATTGTGTAAAATTCACTCAATGTGAAAAATGTATTTCTGAATATGTATCTAATGAATGTGCAGAACTATATCTATTCCTACCAATTTTGTTTTTCTTCTAAAAAATGGCTTTAAACTAAGCCCATTTGGTTTCAGTGTTGTGCATAGCATTTGAGGCTTAAAAAAAAAGAGACCTGGCCGAGCAATAGGGTTTGTTAATAAAATCCATCTTTTTGAATCCTATCACCAATAAAACCTGTCTTTATGGAAAAATTATTGGGTGCCCCAGGTGGCATTGTCACTTTTTGATTTGAATCACAATTTGAATGTGCCTCATATAAATGTGTGTGGAACCCATACAAATGTATTATTTAGATCAAAAGGTGGCTATACCACTTCCTGCACCCAATAATTACTCGTCTTTTTGAGCCCAACTATCATTTGAATAACATGAAAAATTTGTCCTTGTTTATTGCTCTTTTCAATGCAAATGTAAAACCAGATCTTGCATTTGTAGAACTCGTGCCGCTACTAACGACTTGGGCCTCCATTGAAAACCTCTAGCGAAGTGGAGAACAAAGATGACGACATCACCAGTCTCTACATCAGCAAGCCTCGATGTCCCGACGATCTCCTGGCGACGACGATTATTACTTAATTACTGCTAACAAAGATAAAATAATTTTGAATAACGTTTCATATTACTTTTGCACCTTCTTCTACAATCCGATTTGGTGGTTTTCACCGGTGGCTATGGTTCATTTTTCTATTGGAATGGTTAAGGTTGCTGCTGAACCGTTGGAATGGTGAATCCATCCACGAAACCAACATAAGCATATTGACCAACTGATCAAACAAGAGAATAATGGTTGAGGGGCATTTTGGTCATTTAGTCAAACATTTGAAGAAAAAAAGTCATCTTATTCCAACAGCGTCAAAATAAGATCTACTTTTTCATATTATGCTAAGCACTCTTATAACTTTTTTTTCTTTCACTATTTTTTTTACAAAGTAAAAATTTTTAAACATCTCAAATAAGGACTAAAGGTGATTTCTATTGATGATGTAATTAGGGGTGTACACAATGATGCAATATAAGAGAAATAGAGAATCATTCAACAACCTATAAGAAATCTTCTCCTACTACTCATCTTTCTCAGTCTCAGCTCATGCATACATCCTTCATTTCTAAATACAGCTTTTTCTTTTTCAAAATGGGTTTTTTAATACATTTTTGTAATGGATTTATTAGGGGTTGGCCTGGCCCATAAAGGAATATGGGGGTTTCTGAAAGGAACCCATACCCAGATGATCATCTTGATTTACGGTTCTAAAAGTAATTTTCAGAGTAGACAGTCAACTAATTTAGTTTGTAGATACATTATGATTCTTTAAATTCTTTTTCCGCTATTGATTTGTTGCGGCAATGCTTCTAGAGTTTCAATTTCTTCCGCTTGTGAAGTTGCGACTTGTAACGGTTTAAATTTAGAATTGCCTTTTGTTTTGCCCTAAATTCTAACCGAAATTAGTATTATATCTTAAAGCAATTTTTTTATGTTTTTATGCAAATATTTTTAAAAGTGTGTGAGTTGGACTTTTTTATTGACTTACTTTTATCTTTTGTATTTTTTTTTCTTCATATTTTGATAAAAAAAAATATTTTTAATTCGTTTTATTTTCAAGACGAACCGAAAAATATAATAAATTGACCAAACAATAAATTATTTTTTACTATCAATTACCATAATAAGCAAACAAACTATTGTTTCATACAAGTATGAATATGCCAATACAATATTGTGCACATCCCATATACAAGTAGTTGTCGTACCAATCATGAGAACACGCATTAAGTGTGTGCAAATAATCTGTTAATTTATTTTAATTTATCAATTTGCATCAATTCATGCAGTTTATATGAATAAATAAATTGAATTATGTGAATTACATGAAAAAATTAGCTGGGTGGATTGATTTTGAATCATATATTTTTTAATCGACTTGAAATATATATTAGGTATCGTATTTTTATATGCTGCGACTCCAATGTTAGAACTCCCTTTTAAACTACTACTTAACCAAACATTCCAGATTCCTTATAGGTTACAGTAGTTCTTTGATCCAAATTTTCATGATGCGGAGTTCTATATCAAATGTATTGCATTTTAGCTGTCACTGAACAACTCTTATTTGTCTTATTTCTTATCTAACTTCTTTAAAAAAACCCTCCAATCATATCAATTCCTTGCATGCTTCTATGGCTACTACATATTCTGCCTTCGTAATGGAGATAAACATAATTTTTTGCAACCAAGAGACCCAACAAATAGTTATACTCCCATTGTGAAAACAAACTCGGTAGTGATATTCTTATTGTCAACATACTTTGCCTTGAAGACTATCAGCTTTTTGATTCGCATTACCCCAACTGATTCGCATTACCCCAACTGATTCGCATGCTAAGAATCTATTTAGGTACACCCAGATTCTTTATGAAAAACTCATAGGACAATTGTGCCTTGATATTCTCGATCTCATTCATGTTGGACCTTGCAATCAGCATGCTATCTACATACAATAATGATATGAGATAAGTGAAGAATTTCTTAAAAATACAACGGTGGTCAAAATGATATCTGCTAAACCTGGTACTTACCATAATCTAAACACCACAGTTGATCAAGTGCTATTCCAAATACGAAATGGCTGCAATCTCAAGTGGCTAGAGAAGTTCAAAACCAAACCAAAATGAAGAAATTGGGACAAGTATTGTAGGTTCCATAAGGGTCATGGACATAATACAAAGGACTATGATTTGAAGTAACAAATAAAAACCTTGATTAGGAGGGGCAGTTGAGGAGATTCATAACTGATCAGATGAAAAAGAAGGAGCCACATGGACAGCTGGAGGTTTCGCCACCAAACTGAGAGCTAGTAGGAGAGGGAAAAGTTATAACTGGAAGTCTCATCAGAGGAGGTGAGAGTAGTTCATCTTAGCGAGCACATTTCAAGATATTAAGAATTGAGACCCTTACAAAAGTGTATGCAACAGAATAATCGATTAAGAGCAAGATTGATGAAGGCATCATTTTCTCATAACAGGACAATTAGGAGGTTCGGTACCCACACAATGTCCTGATAGAGTTCACGATGGTTGTCACAAACTAAAGAGTAAGGACAATTTTAGTAAACAATGGAAGCTTAATGGGTTAAGATTGTATACTAAAAAATCATATTTAGATTTTTGGTATTGTTTTGATTTATTAATAAAAATTATTTTTCTATTTTAATGAAAATATTTACAAGCAATGTATATGCTTCATTATTTATTTAATATTGTGCATGTGTATCTTTTATTCTACATAGTTGTTAATCTGGTGTATAGAGTTCGGCTTACACATAGAAGACTAGATTATTGGTTCTTTTAGAATATAAGTTTGTGATTCACAGTCTTAGATAAAATTGGACACATCATCGGTATGGCTGTAATACAATATTTTAGTAGATCTGTCTTGATTACGGGGAACAATAATTATTTCGACAATTGTTCCAACTCATTGTGCTAGTACACTTTATGTGTATTGAATAGGTCCAAGTTGGGATAATTAATTTTGTACTGACTATATAAATTAATTTACACCCCATAGTTATTATGAGTTCTTATATTCTTAATTCCGAAATAATTATTATTTGCATATATTTAATATTCGTTATTTTGATTCATTAGAATGTGCGATCTTGTATGAGTCAATAATTCCAGTGAGTTGGATAATGGTATTAAGTATATGGTGAATATTAATTATTGACAGAATTCAGGTTCCGAAAAATCGAGATTGATGATACCCCTTAAGGAAACTTATAAATTTTAACCGAGCCAAACCTTGCAAGTGAATTTTGTAATTCAGCAGTCAAATAAGTTAAGCGAAAGGACTTAAAAAATTATTAAAGAGATCGATTAAATATAATTGTGAGTAATTTAATTTAATCAACAGTTATCTGTAATCTTAACGTGAGGAGAATAATAAGCATTTAATAACTCGAATAATTAAGTTTTGAGAATAAGAGTGAGAATGCAATTATAATTCTTTAGTGGAATGAATTATAGTTTATATTTTTATGAAATTACTTCTAGGGTGAGGTAGAATTTCTTAATTACATTGGAAGCTCATGTCTTATTTACTTCACAGGTTCTTACTGTAACCTATTTATATGTCATTATAACCATGATCACCAGATGATCTATTCATTCAGTCTTTTAAGTTTTTCACGTATTTTGTGAGAACCAGAAAAAAAGAAGTAGCCAAATAGGATTAGGAGTACGAAAGATCTAATCCTATACTTAGTTCGTGTTTTTGGCATTTGAAAATACAGCAGATGATCTGAATGGAGAAAAGATTATCGGATTACAACCGTGTTAATCTTTGGATTCGAGTTCAAGAACAAAAACATGATCAAATTAGTGGGATCAAGCAAGTATAATCCTTATTCCGCCTTGTAGGTGTACCGAATTTCTATTTCAGGGTTCGAGATTTGTTTTTGAACTTTTCGTATGAATTCCGTCCGGGTGGTTCATCACTACACAATTTTTTTGTATGTTGTAGATCCTGTGCTCCGCCGCGCTTGATTCGATTCATATGCATCATCTTAGTCCTGGGTTTCAGTTCCCTACACAGTGGACATACTCTTTCTCAAGGCCTTTGATCAGCTTAACATTGGAGAAATAGGCTCATGCCCGTACGATCTCCATTGGTCGGGTACACATGCAAAATGATTCAACCTCTAGGAACCATTGAGCTCCCCCCAACTATGGGGATTAGTTCAAAATAGTCCACTCAGTTGGTCACCTTCTTGGTGGCCGATTATCCATCTGCCTACAACGTAATATTAGGAAGAACTACTCTAAATCTTTTTAGGCAGTCATGGCTACTTACAACTTAATGAAAAAATTCCCGACTCCTCATGGAGTAGGAGAGCTCAAGGCAAACCAGTCCACGGCTCGAGAATGTTATGCCACCTTCCTACGAGAATAGGCAGATAAGAAAGCACTCGTACTCGACACGTTGGAAGTAAAAGAAGATGTAGTGAAAGGAAGGGTAGAGCCAGCTGAAGAGTTGGCAAGCGTGATGCTCGATAAGTAAAAGCCAGATAGAAAGATATTCATTAGCACCCTCCTAGGTGGAACAAACCAAGAATAGTTGGTGCAGTTCCTCATAGATCATTAAGATGTCACATGGACTCACAACATGCTAGGGAAGCTACTAGAGGTAATGATGCATGAGTTAAACATAAGTAAGAAATATAAATTGGATAGGCAAAAACCGAGAGCATTTGCGAAAGAGCGTAATGAAGCCATCACTGCTGGGTTTGACAAATTGAATGAACTCGGCTTGATTAGGGAAGTATAATACCTTAAGTGGGTGGTCAATGCCATCTCGATAAAGAAGCCTAACACAAAATGAAAAATGTGCGTGGATATCACCAATTTAAATAAGGTTTGCCCAAAGGATAGCTATCATTTACCTAGAATTGATTTAGTAGTAGATACCACAGCAGCGCATGAGCACCTCAGCTTCATTGATGCTTTTTAAGGGTACAACCAAATTAGGATGCATCCAGCCGACCAAGAGAAAGCCTTTTGCATCACCGACCGAGGACTCTTCTGCTACAGAGTCATGCCATTTGAGTTAAAGAACGCAGTAACAACTCATTAGCGATTGGTTAATAAGATGTTGAAACAACAAATAGGCAAAAATATGGAGGTCTATGTTGATGACATGTTAACAAAGAGTAGATATGCCTTTAACCATCTGGCAGATCTAAAGGAGACATTTCACGTGCTTAGGTAGTATAACATGAGGCTGAACCCAGCAAAGTGCGCATTCAACGTGGCAGGTGGAAAGTTCCTCGGGTTCATAATAAGTTACAGAGGAAGAGAAACAAACCTAGAGAAAACCAAATAAATATTAAAGATGTAATGCCCTCGAAGTATAAAAGAGGTTCAACGGTACAATGATAAATGACTTGTCGAGTAGGATTTAGAACAATAGCCCTTATATAGAGTTTGCCTAAAATGCAAAAGCAGGGCTAAAATGCGCACTTGACCCACCATGCTTCATCCAGACGAAATTGACCACCACCGCCCAGATGCTCCGCTCCAGAAAGCCTTCTGTTCAATTCTGTTTGGATGGCCTAAGGTAATGTTTGAGCGCTCCAAAGAGTAAGGGGTCCTTCAATGCCACATTTCACCTGGATGGACATGACTCTTATACGCTCCTCCTCATTGAGGATTTTCTTCACTCATCCAACACAATTGTATTGCAAAACTCAAACAAATAGTCTGATACGTTCTGAACTATTCCTAAGATAATTAATACTAGACTCCCTGGTATTATTATTATTAGACTTCGAATTGTATTTCCTCTTTATCTAAAGGCCGCTCTTATATCATTCTCTAACCAACATTAAACTAAAATTTTCTTTATATATATAATATTAGTTATAATTTCTTGGTGTAAAGAAACATATAGCCCTTGGTGGATAAGGTTGTAACTTTTTCCATGTCTAATATAAGTCTCAATTGGCTTAGCCGCAACAATGTTCTTGAATGAAATCTATTCAAATCGAATTAACATTTCTGAGATAACGCTAGGCCTCTCCAATTGATTTAGGAGTTGAGCCCTAGATGTGCTAGCGATTGGCCCATAGGAGAGTGGTTGCCAGGAGTTCTCGCCCCAAACAAAGTGGTAAAATGTGATTTTTCTTGTCTAATAGAACATAACTTGATACCTTAACTTAGGTGTGGAGTCATTTTCTTGACTCCAAAATCTAGTTTTTATTCAAATTCCTCGTGTGAAAAAGAGGACAACAATAGCTAGACCTTGTTTTAGGGATAATAATTTTACCCGTCTTCGCCCTGCCCCTGTTTCTCCCGTTCCGTTTTGTACGGATTTTCTTCGCACCCGTTAGGTAACGAGTATGGGATATTTGCAATATTCGTCCTATTTTTTTCCGCATCGCCCCGAATTAAATAAATTAAATATATTTAATATATAAACATGTATATAAATTTTATTTTTTAACAACATAATAGAACTAAAATACAAAAATATTATACTTATTTTTAATTTTTTTACTTGTATTTATTATTATTTTTATTTTTAATTCTAGTCATTAATTAATATTATTTGTTTAATATATTATTATGTTATTATTGTTAATATTAATATATTTTAAAGTGAAAAGTGTAGTTATCGTTACGACCCCGCCCCGTCTCGTCACTTTTCGATTATTTTTTTTCGATCCTGCCCAACTAAAAAACGAGGTGAGGGTGGACAAAC
>JAOTRH010207844.1:0-11003 GCA_034768845.1 Heliamphora exappendiculata | reverse complement strand
AAAACTAACCCAAATGCACGCTTGACAACCAATGTGTTTTTATTGGTTATGTACGGACAAATCCAGGTGTCTGATCACTCATTACAAGCGTGTATATACAAACATTCCTCTATCATAAACATTTTTTGCATCATTCATTTTGTTTCTTCTCTCTTTGTGGTCCTTAACAATAATTTTACCGGGAAAGTTAATTTACTTTAACGCCTTGTTTGAGTAACCCGGTTTAAAGTTTGGGTTTTTTTTTTAAGTGATTTTAAGTCAAAGAAATAAAAAATCATTCGGTGTAATTAGGGTATTATCTAAAGACTAAAAGTTTATTTGGCTTTAAGCAATAAGTCAATAAATCATGACTGAAAGTGATTTAAAATTAATATAGAAAAAAAATATTTTTTCTCATTTTTTTTTATAAATTTATTAAGGCTTTGTTTGGAAAATGGCTTAAAACTAGAGGTTTTTTTTTGTTTTGGCTTAAAACCAAAAAAACTAAAAAAAAAAAAAACTCGTTTGGGAATTTAAAAGCTTATAGCATTTTTGCTTATTACCTTTTTGCATTTTTTCTTTCCAATTTTCAATTTTAGCCTTGCCAAACGGCCTACTGCTGTCCCGAAATTGCCTTCTGCCAAAAGAAAAAAAATTCTTCCAAATGAATCTTTTGTTTATTGGGTTAAAAATGACTTAAAATAAAAAGACAAGTTAAAAGTCAAATGACTATAAAACTTTCATTAAAAAGTCAATTTTACAACAGTGTCTTAAATATTATAGATTAAATTAAAAGGTAAAAGCATATTAAATATTTTAACAGTAATTAAAAAGAAAAAAGCTATCTATAATAAATTATTTTAAATAAATTATTATTATTATTTTCCTAAAAAGAACTCTATTGAAAATTATAATAATAAAATATTTCATTTCTTTAATAGATTAATATTGTAGGTGAGTTGGTAACCGTTAATCTAATATGGTATTAGAGTAAGTAATGAATTTTTTATTCAAAATTCATCATTAATCAAATAGTTAAAAAATATTTATACCTATTTGGTCAATTTATGAAGAAAAATGGTGTTATACACTAAATGGCATATTGAGAATATAAATATTAAATATTAAATTTATATATATTTTTTAATAATTTAAGTTTTTAAATGAGTTGGTGGCTTAATAATCTAATTTGCTCAACTAGGGGGTGTTTGGAAAAGTTATTCTCAGTAGTTTTTAACTTTTTATTATTAACTTTAGTTATAAGTTATAATTTTTTTTAAATATATAATTTTTTATACAAATTATAATTATTTTTTTATTTTAACTATAAATTATAATTTTTATTATAAATTATAATTTATAAATTAATAATTTTAGTAATGTGAAACATCATCCTAGCAAAAGATGGAATACAAAATAACAAAAAAAAAGAAAAAAAAGAAAAAGAGAGAGAGAGAGAGAGAGAGAGAGAGAGAGAGAGAGTGGTGTGTGATTGGGGGAAAGAGACGAGTGAGGGAAATATTGAAGGAGGCGACCACAATTGTCAGAAGGGTTGATGAATTTATCTTAAATGACATTTTTGTCGTTGCTCTAGTTTCCTCATGAATTACGCACATCAGATCTTGATTGTTGTGCTGAGGAGTTAGTTTTTGATTGTAGTAATCAGTAGGGCTGTCCTAAAATTTTATAAATCCGTCCTTCTTCGAATCGTGTGAATTAATTTGATTTTGTGTTAAATTCATTTGATTTAATTTGGTTTGGTTTGATTTGATTTGATTTTTATGTTCTGAATAGTTTTTTTTTTAGGACTCTTTTCTTGTTTTTTTAGTGAAATTTTTTTATATTATTTTAAATAATGATACTTTTTAGGTTTATCTTTTTATAAAAAATTAACAAAAAGTTAAATAAGACAAAAAAAGACCATTTTAATACTTTTATATGATTTTTTTTATTTTTAATGAATTTTTTTTAAATGAATTTATTTTTAAATTTGTTTTATCATGATAAATCGAGAAAGTAAAAAAAATTAACTCAAAAAATAAAAAAATTTATAAAAGACGAAAAAAAATTATAAAAAAAGTTAAACCAAATAGAGCTTAAAAATATGTAAATCGTACACTACGAATCGATTTACAAATTTAAAGTCACGATTTCAAACTGACTGAACCAAAGTTTTTAATTATATATATATGTATATAATGAATTGATTTTGTATTGAATGAGTTTGAATTTTGATGTTAAATCTTAAATTATATTTGTTTTTGTTGAGTTTTAATACGATTTTTGTTAAATTTTAACGCTTTAAACATAAGCATTGTATATTAATAAAATTATAATTTTGAACCAAAATTAATTCGTTAATAATAGGTTCGATTTTTATTCGATTTCACATATCACACGATTTGATTTGATCTTAAAATTATTAAAATCGTAAAGACCAGTTTAATTCTTAAATTTGTGCAAAATCAATTTAAATCGATCATGTACATCCTAGTTATCAGTAAAAATATGAACGGTAATAAGAGCAATGTTTGCAGAAGATTAAAATAAATAAAAATGATCCGACCATATCATGTTAATTTATTAATAAAGTTAAATCTCAAATGAGTTTGTGGGAATTAACGGTTCATCCGTCCAAGAAACTACTGTTGAAAAAAATGAGTTTTGCACTAATTTTTTTTATATTAATTTTGAAAGTTAAATATTTTTAGGTTCCACTAATTTTTTTGGGGGGGTTTCAAGTGATGATTTATCCTCCATAAGTTAAATATTTGATTATTGATTTTAATCTTTGGAGTTTGAATTTGTTCATATCTATTCGTCAGTTTAATCGTCAAGCTAAACTGGTGCGCTCTTATTTTAAAGCGTATTCGCAATTGTTCAATCCCGTCCAAACATGTGCTTGTGGCCTATATAAATAGCCTATCTGCCTAGTTTTTAACATTCAATTTTTAACCTTCTTCCTCCGTCATTCTTTTACATAAATAGTGTCTGCTTGAAAGTTTGCCAACACAATTTTAATTTGCCAAGCTTGCAGACTATTGTGCTACTTGTGTGAATATAAAGACCGTTGCCTACAAGAAGTTATACATCATTCATTTCGAAGCACCATAGCAATGACGAATTTTGATTGTGTTAAACACAAGTTTCTATATTTTTAAGGCTTTTTAACAATTCTAAATTTTGTTTTCAATTTCACACACATAGGTACACTACATATTGTCTACCAAATAACACCTTACACAAATTCTACTGAAGAAAGAGGGGTTTACGAAGTGCCACCAAGCCATAATACAAGAATAATGCAAACCAAACTACCAATGACATCGTCTACGTATTTTGTCGTCTTATATTTGTGGCACCAACATTCATTTAAGTTATGGTCGGCAAGACAGATTAATCAATGTCAATGATGTCTACTCGTCATTCGTGAGGATTACATCAATCAACGTCCTATTCATAATTATACAAATAACTATATGTCGCTTTACAGTTTGGAGCATTTAATGCGCATTAAATGTTAGTTCAAATCTCATTCTAAGATAAAGAAAGATGAAATGCGCTAAACCAATGAATGTACGATAGGACAACCAACGGATACTAAAATGATCAATGAAAGGAGAGCCGAGTTCATTCCAGGGCGGAGAAAAGAGAATTGGCTATGAAAGGAGAGGAGCAAGGCTAACTCACAGATCGTAGACAAGTCGGCTCATCTTCCAAACGTAACCATGGTCCACCTTCACCAGTAAAGGAGTCCTAGGAAGATATTTAAAAATGCCGCATTGAAAAACATTACAAAGATTTAAAATAATACAAATTGTCTTGTGACTTTACATTTAGCTAATATTTAATTTATAATCAAAATAACACCAAACAAAATAAAGCTACAATTCAAAATAAAATAAAAAATGTTAAACTAATAGTAGCAAATAATTACTTAAATACTACAATTCTAGCATTTTTTACTGCAAAATTACTAATTAATATTAAAAACCTCACAACCAAACGAAATAACTAAAACAAAACATGTATTTATCAACAAAAAAAAAAAAAGAATCACCTAAAATCAATTAGCCAAAGATCTGATGAGTAATGCATCAAAGAGTCAAACGAGTCAAATTGAGCCAAAGGTTTGATTGCGATAAATCACGTAAATTCTTGTATAATTTTTTTTGGTGTATACATTCTTTTGCTTCCGTTTGCATTTGGTAATTGTTGTTTAAATCCCAACAACAATTACCGAACAAAATCAACCACCAAATCTTCCAATTGCCATAATCCACAAATTAGTCGCAAATTTTTGACATTATCAAGATTTAAGCATGCTTGTCAATGTGAGTCTTTTATCTCTTTTAAATCTGAATACTATGCAATGCAAAATAAGGTACTTAAAATATATCAGGGTGTTGAGAGTTTAGAGAGAGAGAGAGAAAGCTCTTTCCTTCTATTATTGTATCTCATTGATTCATAGTAAATTTAAACTCTCTTAATGAACTTAAAATATATGTTTTAACTGAACATGTAAATATTATCTTTTACTTTTATATTTGTTTGGTGTGCTCTGACGATTCTAAGTCACTTTGAAATTTTAGCAATACAATGCCTATTGTTTTTTTTTTTCTCTCATTTTAAAATATTTATTTTATTTTTATATTTTGAATTAAACCATGAGACCAACCCGTATTTTACGATTCAATTTGGTTCGATTTTAGTGTTCAAATAATTTGGTTTAATTTTTATATTTCACAAATCGTTAAAAAATGAATTGATTTACGATTCATACCAAAACTGGATCAATCTGCACCGTAAACACCCTAAATATTGCAAAATTGGTGAGTTTAATTACTCCACATCTTAATTCGTTACACTGCAACTTTTTTTGGGGCTATTTAAAAAGTTAATTTGTGTATAAAGTCTAGCTTTTTAAGTTATATATATTGTTTGAAATGTGTAAAAAGTTAATTATTTTTATTATTTTTTTAAGAAAAAAAGTCTATAAATATACCAAATACTCTAATATTTTGATTGAAACGATTATGATACTTTAAATTAAAAACTCAACTCTAATTTTAAAAAAATAATTGTGCCATTATTCTAAAAACTACAATTTAAACATAAAGGTAAAGACACAATAGACATTTTAACAAAAAAAAAAAAAGAAAAAAAAAAATCACTCTAAATAAATTATTCTAAACAATTTAATTTTTTCCTTTTACTTTTTTAAAAGAAGTTAAATATTTTAAAAGTTAATTTTTTTAGACATTTTAAATAGGGAATTACACACACTATAAGACTTTGTTTGGCAAAGGGCGTAAAGCTTGATTTTTTTGCCCTTTAGCTTAAAACTAAAAAGCCAAAAAATATTTTTTTAAAATCTAAAAACTTTTAGCCTTTTAATCTTTTTACTTCTTTACATAAAATAATTTTATATACTTTTTATAAATATCATAATTTTTCTTATACATATATGTTTTCTATAAAAATTATATTTTTAAAATATCATTGTAATATATCAAACAAGATTTATATTGAATATAAAATTATAATATTTTTTTTTACTAAAACTCTTTTGATTTAAAATCACTTTAAATTAAGTTTTTTAGCTTATTGCATTTTAGCTTAAAGTCACTCATACGATTCACCAAACGAGCTTTTTGCTTATTTAGCTTAAGCAAAAAAATTTAACTTAAAGCTAAGTTGTCAAACTAGGACCTAAATTTGGGTTGGAGTTAGAGTTGGAGTTGGTAGCGGAGCCAGGCGGGACATTGTATACCAACTCTACTTGTTTCTTAGTAGGTTTTAAATTATTTTTTTTCTCTATCAAGATTTTTGTAACTTAGCCTGGGTTTGGCCTGACTTAAAAATTTAATTTTTTAGATTTTAAGTTAAAAAAAATCAGCTAATTGGGTTTAATTTGACTTTTTAAAATTTTTTTACATGATTTAACACTTACTTTTTTACAAAAAAATTAAAAAATCTAAATATTATTTAAAAAAATTAGTCTAAACACAAACTTAATGGCATCACTTCAATTTAGGCTGCGAGTTTAAATCATAGAGGCTGGGAATTTAAATCTCATGATGGACAATTAAGAATAATCGTTGTTTTCTTTCTCTTATATTAGAATAGTGCAGGTGTTTCCTTTCATTCAAAAAAAAAAAACAATCATTAATCTTCATTTTACAAAATGAAAAATAATAATAATTGAGAACCTACAGTGGGTTAAATTGGCATTAGATTTGAACTGGCCCTCTCATTTTCTTAGAAAAGGTTAAGTTTAGTGGTCCTCCTAGTTTTGGGGCATTGTGAGTTTGCTTTGAGCCCACAAAAGTAATTGGGACTGTTTATTTTGTACATTTAACATTTTGTTAAAAAAGGAAGGATTAATTGGGGGCCATATTTTGTAGACTTATTTAGGAATTAAGGTCTCCCATTTTAAATTTATAATTATTGTAGAGAAATATACCCTTATATTACTAACTAATAAATAAGTATATATCTAAATATAGATTTATATGTTTTTGTTTATAAGGAAGTTTCACGCATCAATATAGGTAATCGATTCAGTCATTTTTGTAAATGAATTCGTGAAAATTTTCTAAAACGACAATTGTAATGATTTAAGATTTTAACTCGTTATTCAGTTCACGATGATCGTAAAAAATAAAACATTTTTATAAAAAATGAGACAATATTTTTAATTACATAGAAAATGTTTAATTTTCCTACAAATGAGATATTTGTAGTTAGATACAGGAAATGTCTTATTTTTGTTTGCAGAAATTAGACATTTTAGTTACGCGTAAGAAATGTTTCATTTTATACACAAATGAGACATGTTTTATTATACATAGGAAATATTTCATTTTTTTCTGTACAAAAAATTGTTGTCATTGAGTACGATAGAGAAAATTAAAATTAAAATCTAACCTGGTGTGATAATCGGCCAAAAATAATTATGAATCCCTGATTATAGGATGATTGAGGAGGTTCACAGTTCAATTGTTTCGTCAACTTCTCGAAGAGAGGGAGATTAATTAAAGGAGAAGAAACCCTAAGTCGAGTAACGAAATGATAGTTACAAAAGATATGGTCAATTTTCTTGTGATTCTGATTTAGATTTTTTTTTCCGTTTGAAATTTTCAATTTGTGTGTTGCCAACAATCAATTAGGGATAATTTCGGTATAATAATAAGGAACATGACTTGTTGGAACATTAATTTTAAGTTGGAATTTATTCCTAAACAAATATTTCAAATAAGACCTAGCTCCAAATCTCCCTTAAAAATTTATTTTTACAAAAAAAATAATTAGAAATTAATAACTATATAAATAACAAGTGAGGATAATTAGTTAGTAAGAAAGAGATAAAAAAAGGTGAAAGTAAGAGAAAATATAAATACAATTATAGCTATTAAATTCAATAAATCTTACCATTTAAATATGGCAAGTAAAATAACTTATCACTTTGAAATCTAAATTTGAGTCATGTTAACTAACACCAACTTAGAAGGTAGATAATAAAATGATAATAATAATAATATATTTTTAAAAATGAATTTTATTATTTTTACAAATATTAATATATTTTAAATACATATCTATATATTTTTTACTTATTCACCGTAGAATAAACAGTGATAAATATATATATTCCTACAAATTTATATAGCTATTATTTATGTCCATCAACCTTATTTATCGCCAAATCCAAAACTGGACCACACAAAACTGGACCTTCTCCCCTTATTTATGGCTGAATCATTCATAAGTAATGTTTCACTGTCGTCTGTCTTCATCAGCATGCATTTTTATTTCTTTCGGAATCTCTCTCTTTCTCTCTCTCTCTCATCTATTACTTACAGTACAGTACTACTGTGTTCCTCTGTCAGTCTCATGTGCGATATCCTCGGACACAACCTTCATCAACCACTAAAATGCCTAAACTATTCCCCTAATCTCTCTTCCTTCAATTATTACCTCTCTTTCTCTATCCTTCTCTCTCCCACACACATGCACATTCTTCATCAATCACCACTAGTATTAGTACTCTCTTATCTTATTTCACATAGATAAAAAATAAAACAATAATTTAACATATATAAAATACTAGTATACAATGAAAAGTATTTTAAATTAGTTACAACTTTGAGTTATGTGAAATACTTTTTAGCAGTGTGTAGAGTAGTTGTTTATGCGTTTATTTATGTAACCCAAAAAATATATATATATATAGATATAGATAGAGAGAGAATAACAGTTTTATTACTGTTATGTTATTTTTCATCGTAAAAGATAAAAAATCATAGCTATAGTAGTAATAGTTTATATATTCTATGATTATATAAACTCCGTCTTAAAATTTTTAAATAAAAACTTAATATTTATTGATTTACAAGAATTATTCGCTGTAAGAATTAAAAAATTAATAATTCTTTCCTAGAATTAAGTATAATTTGAATTTAAATTTTTTGGATAATATTAATAATTTTTTTATTTAAGTTGTTAGTACTCCACTTCGGCAAGAGGCACCACAAATTTCAGTTTTGCTCATAGTTTTCAGTTGCAGCTCATGGACCATTAAGGCAAACCCTACTCTGAAATTACTTCTCCGGCATGAAATTTGGGTCCAACCTTGGTTCTTCTGTAATGGGGCTGCAAGAAGCTTCGTGGCTGGTTTTGTACTGCTGGGTTTTTGTGGGTTTGTGTTTGAAAGCTCATTGTGACAACAGTTCAGAGTTCACTGTACAGCTCTTGAAGTTCCCCCCTTCATTCTCAAACCTGAACTCAGCTACATTTGCTTTTCAAGTTTTGGTGGGTGCTAATGGGACTACTTGCTCAAACTGTATCACCAATTGCACGGTTTGTATTGCTTTGACTTTCATCTTGCTTTTGTATGTTGTTGGTTTGTATCTATAGGACTCCTGTGTTGATGAGGGTACCTAGTTGATCCTGGTCATTCTTTGTTGATACTATGGATCTGCTTTGGGATGTCTTATAGTTTTGAGGGTGTTTAATGTATCTAAAATTATGAACTTATAGATTATAATTTCAAGTAGAAGGTATAATGTTTGTTACAATTACAAAGTTATAGTTTCAAGCAGTAGAATATGTGTTTCCTGATTTAGAAATAGAAATTACAAGCAAAAAGCTACAAGCACACTTGTTTGAACGTTTTTTATTTTTTGCTGCGTTATAAGTTAAAAGCTAAAAAATAGTTACTAACAAGCACCTTCAATGAGAGACTTGACAAAACCTTGATAGTGTCAGGTTTATCTGATCTCCCTTTAGTTCAGAAGATACTCTTAGATCTAAAGTTCAGCTAATCAGCAATTAGGGAGTCTATATTCCAACTTTCATTGTAAACATAAAGGGCAGCTAGCTAGTACAGGCTAGAATATAAGCGACAAGGGCACATGCCTATATCCAATTCCAAATACTAAGTTGCATGGCTTGAATGAGTTTGCATATTCTGTTTCTGTTTGTTTCCGGGGTAGATAGGCTAAAGCAGAGAAGAGGTCTCATTTGCTAATTTATTGATCTTTTCTTTTGATATAATTTGATCCTCTACTTTAATGTTAACAAACTTCATAATTAATATATATTTATTTATATGCTCTTCATGCAGCTGGATCATAGCATACCTTCAAATTGTGATGCTAGGGCAGTTTCCTACACGGGGTTGCAGGATGGAAATCATACATTTGAGGTCTGCACCAATGGGTCTCAAGGCAATGGCTGTGCAAGCTATAACTGGATTGTTGGTTAGGATATAGTCATTTATCCTTTAATTAGGAGTTCTTCTTGTTGTTGATATTTCAGCAATTGTATTCGAGTTATTGGAACATCTTATTGCTTACGTTTCCTTCAATGTTCATGCTAATATACATCCATATTTTCTATTTTGTGTTGCTTACATGTGATGAGGACTTGAGGTAGATGTCTTATCTCCCTGAGTGTTGTTCCATAGATGATGATATTTAAGATTACATTTGTTTGCACTTTTCCTGCTTAAATTTCTTGATTTTTTTTTTCTAATTCTGGTTATATCTTAAAATTGCAGATACCATTGCCCCAACAGCATATGTCGCAGCAGCAACATCTTTTACAAAGTCGTTTAGTGTTCCTGTAAATATTTCTTTCAGTGAACCATGTACTGGTGGAGGTGGTTTCAGATGTTCGTCTACTAATGCCTGCAACGTGAGTATGTGACCACCTGAAAAATTAAGCATCTCCATAGTTTTCTGCATTCTTGTTCTGTTCTTTTGCAAATCACTTTCACTAGTTCAAAATATGTTGTTTAGTGGGAGGTTGGCTTCTTTCACGGTGTTTCAGGTTGTTAGGTTTTTTATGTTTATGCAATTTTCTTTCTAAAAGTGATTTTATTCATGTTTTCCACTTTTGTAAGCTTTCTGCAATGATCCGTCTAGCACTATTTATGTGATTAGGCATATAATAATTTGGCATATTCCCCAGCCATGGGATATCTTGCAAACTGAATAATGAAATGAATTCTAATGGTTAAGTGTCTATCTCATTACAGCTTCTTGTCTATGGCGCTGGCCAAGTTGTGCCAACTACACTCAACATTGTTGAGCCAAACCTCAAATATTCTCTTATTGTGAATTTTTCTTCAAGTGTGGAACATGGAAGAGTGATTTTAGTCATGGACAAAAATTTCTGTACAGATAGTGCTGGAAATAAATTCACAAGAACAGCAAATTCGAGTTTTTTGATACATTTTGGTGAGTCCGATCTTCTATTCGGGATTATATGAGGATTACTTATATTTCTGTGATATTGTATCTGACGTATACTTCTTTTTTTAGTTTAAGTTCTACTTCTGATGCCAACTGCACCTACATGTTTTCTATACTGAAATGATTTTTCCGTATTTAAAGATTTACCTCCTTACTAGACTATTAAGTTTACTAATTACAGCATAAGTATTCCACCATTAACTGTTGTCTGATATCTCTAGATTAGCAACATGCTGAAAGAAGTTAGATGTACAATTTTGTTCC
>JAOTRH010207833.1:0-11003 GCA_034768845.1 Heliamphora exappendiculata | reverse complement strand
CGACATTTGGTACCTGAGTCTTTGCATCCTTCAACAGCCTCTTCCTTCACAACAACTCCAAAATCTTTAGAATTCAAACCCAAGAAATCTTTCTCCATTTATGATTTAACCAGACACAACCTATCAAAATTTAAATCAAACCCCACGCTAATCTGAGCCAAATCCCCCACAATTTTGCGGATCAAACAGTTTATGATTTCGACGTTACACAGAACCCAACAAAATTTGAATCAAACCCCATGCTAATTCGAGTCAAATTCCCCAAAATTCTGCAGATCAAACAGAGAAGAAGCTCGAAGCTCGAGATCTAAATTCACAACCCTTTTTGTGCGAAAACTCTTATCCATCAGAATGCTTCCTTCCAGATTCCCAAGGGGAAGAGATAAGAGGGATTTGGGTCATGGACAGCACAACCCAGATTTCATCCATGGACGGCACAATCCAAATTCCAATCGTGGAGTGGTTTGACAAAGAATATGATCTGCCTCGGTTGTTGCTGGAACTTGGAGCCTTGGTTGATGGCACAACTCAGATTTCAATCATGGACGACAAAACCCAGATGAGAGATGATCGGAATAAGCAACAGTGGAAGGAGATAAAATAGAGGAGAGAGAGGAGGATATGCCCGTTGAAGAGGAGGGTGTCTATTTTGTTAGAGTCAAAGGCTTGGAGAGGGTCTTTGGTTACATAATGGAAATACAGAGGAGAGAGGGGAGAGAGGACAACTCATCAAAACACAAATATTCAAATTTAAACAAAATAAAAGGTCAAAAACTAACAAATAACTAACTTTGTATGCCTTCTTTATCCAACAATCATCCTCAACATCAATAACAAGCAAATCAATATCTTCTTCATTATTTTTTTCCCCTCATTTAATTAGTATTCACCACATCTTTCTTTTTTATATCCTTAAAATTTATATTTATTCATCTAAGCAATTGAAGTAAACTTGATGAAAAATTCTTTGATGGTATTCTGAATGTTATTAATCTAGTTATATTGTTAATTTTTTTAATTTTTGAAGTTATAACAGCATCACTTTACGTTAAATTATTATTGAGTAATTTTAATATTAATTCTATTATGGCTAATGATGTAAAAATTAGTCTTGGCTAATATATTTTAATAAGTTTAGTTCGATTTATTTTTTTATTCCCAAAATATACTAAATTAATACATTTCTTATTAATTGGATCTATTTTAATTTTTCACAATTATTTCTCAAAATAAGAGTAAAAATCTATCCCAAGTCATCAATAAAACCTTAAATCTCACCAAATTCCTAATGCTCTCTAATTTAAAATAGTGACAAAAATATTATTTATAATATTTAGTAAAAGTGATATTTTTTACACAATAATAAATACAAATAAATTTATCACTGAATTAATATTATTTATAATATTTAGTAAAAGTGATAATTTTTACACAATAATAAATACTAATAAATTTATCATTAACTGAATTAATACTAAAATGGTAATACGATTAATGATATTTATACTAATAATATTTCAATTAGGATAAATTGATAATTTTATCAGTAATTCCATAATAAGTGTGATAAAGCAACATATTTCGGTGATTTTAAAAAGTGATAAAATTTTCTAATGGACCAATAATAATATAAATAGAGATATATATTTTATTTATTACAAATAAAAAATAAGAAATTATAAACTTTCCGAAACGGCCCTGACTGTGAACAAATATGATTTGTGCACGAAATGAATGTATTTGTTAGCCACCTTTTTTGGGTCTATAAATACGAAAAATTCAGTCTTCCAAACCCCCACACCGATAACTTATAAACACTCTCTCCTCTCCTCTCCTCTCCTCTCCTCTGTTTGCTGTCTTCCTCTCCCGTCTCCACTTCATACTTCTCTTTCTCTCTCCAGAGTCTTCGAGGCTTCTCTCTAGCTCTTAATTAGTCTATGTATAGGTAGCACAAATGGCGGGAGAGAAACCGAAATCTGCAGGTGTATGGCCAACCATGAAGCCATTCGTCAATGGCGGTGCCGCTGGAATGCTAGCTAGCTACTTGCGTCATTCAACCTGTTGACACCATCAAAGTACGAACTTTTGAGGATTAATTTGAAGTCTCTCGCTCTTTCTTTCTTTCTGTTGTTTATGTTTGTTTGCGTTTGCATGTAACTGTTTAATCATCGATGGTTTATGGGTTTATTGGATTTTATTTAAATCTTTTGCTTTCTTGATTTGCAGGTACGAATTCAGTTAGGTCAGGGATCGGATTTGGAAGTCACAAAGAAGATCCTTCAAAATGAGGGTATTGGCGCCTTTTACAAGGTTTGGTGCTTTTGTAATCCTTTATGGACCCAATAAAAAAGAGGGAAAGAGAATAGAGACATATAAATAGAACAAAGGAGAGAGGGAGAGGGAGAGGGAGAGGGAGAGGGTTTTATATTTTAAAATTACACAACTTTTGTTATATATGTATGTTTTTAATAATATTTATATTTTTAAAATCTACTTATCGAGATTTATAAAATAAAATTATTATTGAATATAAAAAAAATTTAAAAAAAAGAGAAATTGTTTATTTTTACTTTGTAAAATGAAAAAAAAATCTTATATTTTGAAACTAGTAATTAAATGTCAAAAAATGACACGGCAGTACGGCACTATAGAGAAGCAAACTATATGAGATTTTTTTTATTATATTGCGATTTTATCTTATTCTTAGTCATTAATTAGTTAGGAAAATAAAAATATCTCACTACACTTAATGAGAAAATGAAAAATTTTCTCATTTTAAAAAAATGAGAAATTACTTATTTCACTCATTTTTAGTCATTAATTAGCCAGAACAATAAAAAAATTCTTATTATGTTTAATGAGAAAAGGTGAAATCTATTATTTTAAAAAAATGAGAAATTGAATCTGCAAGCTAGAATATGGAGGAAAAAAATTCTAATTTTTACATTCAAAAAGCTGGCAATAATGATAGATATTTAATCACAGTAAATATCGAAATATCGAAATTGTAAAAATAGAAAAGCCTATTAACTTATATATATGTTTATCTATCTCTTTCTAATTAAAAAGGGGTAAAAGAGCCCATGCCAATTATTATATTTTAAATTAAAACCTAATAGAATAGTCAACTAAATAATTAATAGGACTTAATTTTCAAAATTATGTAAGCAACAAGAAACATGTTTTAATTTTGGTTTAAAATGCCTGAAACATTTTATGACAACAAAGGGTCAATAGTACATGAATAATAATATAGATCAGTAGATATCTTTTTGTGTATATTTATGTACGCAATAATCCAATGTTTTTCTCTCTCTTTACATATAGGTGAATGAGAAAGTAGGGATTTTGTTCCCTCTCTGTAAATATATTAAGTATATGGACATATATTTATGGTGCTGTTTATACATTGAGTGAAATCATAAGTGGAACCCACAATTTTGCTCTAGGGTGATGGTAGGTTGAACATTCAACTTTTCAAAAAGATCAAATGGGAAATTGGAGATTTACTTCCCAAGCCAGTTCTGGTCCACTTGGCACAAAATCATAACTTGACGTCGTGATTTTATTTTTGAATAAGTACTTGTACTTGCTCCAATATCCATTTATTCTGCCCTAGATGACATCCTCATATCTCTTACATGCATGTGCAAGTTGGTTAGGAAAGCCTATACTGTTTTATATGAAACTGGACACTAGAGCAATGATCTCAAGCAAACCTTCTAGGATGAGTATGACTAAAAAATAGGCATGCACCTATGATGGATGATTATTTAACATGAAATTTTGGCATGCACCAATGATGATAGAATAAGCTTATTTACTCTGTGGTGAATGTGTGAGCCTGCAAGGGTAAGAAAGCGAAGGGTTAAAGTGCTACTTTGAGAATGCTGCTTTGAGTAGTTTTTAATACTAGCTATTGGATCCGGTAGCATCTCTTTCCTCTAACCTATGTATTTGTTGCATATCTTTCCAACTTCATTATTATTTGCCTGGGTTTTTGTTTGCCTATTGTGACTATAGTCCTCTGATTGCTAATTCAAAGCTTCCAGATTGAGACGATATTTTTCACAGATTGTTGGCTCAATATGTTATTTTATTGCTTCATTCGTTCACTATGTAAGGAGCTTTAAGTTCCATAGTCATATGTTGTCACATGATTAATGGTCATTTATGCATTGTTTCATTTAATTGTGAGTCCTGGCGTTGACTGATCTAAACATTGTAATCATTGTACAGGGATGCTGGATTGTTAAGGCAAGCTACATATACAACAGTACGGCTTGGATCTTTCGAGTGAGTTTCCTTGCCAATGAATAGCATATCTGAAAACATAGGTAGTAGGTACTGTGCATGCTTTAGTCACCATATGCATATTGTATAGAGTATGTACTTCTGTTATTTATATGATGGTGCAACATTTTTTTTGACATACCATCTCTCACCATTTTAGGATTTATTGTCATTTGTGTTTTTTGTTTCATTTAACTTGGCTTTTCTTGTAGCTTCTCTTTCTTAGTCACACATACCAACATGAGGAGTGGGGTTTTTTTTTTAAATTTTATTATAAGACTTCCAAGGGTCTTACAGTGTTGGTGCTTGACATTATCTAAAATGGAAAAGATTACTTTTTAAAACAAAAAAAAAAAAATTTCTGGTGATGTGAGACTTGGGAGTGCATGTTATTAGTAATAGGGGTGTGCCTGAGTTGGGTGGGGTTGAGAGAAATTCTTACTCAACTAGCCCTTAGGGGGTGGAGGTTTTTTCAATCCACCCCCAATCCGCTCATTTCTAAAACCAGCAGGTTTGTTGAATCTTTAGATGGTTTCAACCCAATGTTTTAGGCAGTTTGACGGGTTAAATAATTAAAAATAAACAAATCAAAGAACTCACGAAAATAGTATTAATAATAATAGAAGTGCTTAATTGGTACATGTTCACAATAAAAATAAAATGTCATCAACATCAAATTGTTAGTACAAAATTACAACAAATTAATTTAAATCATCAACAACACATTTTAACAGTGATACAACATCAAGGGATCAACAACAATCAATAATCAACCAGAGAGAGAGAGAAGCAACAAAATGATGAAAGAATGAGATTGTATAAATTGATTAGGTTTAGGGCTGATTTGTCTTAAATTTAAATATATAATAGGTTATAATTTTCTGTATATAGACTACGGAGTTTTATATACAGGCGAGTTGAGTTGGGTTATAGGTGCCCTCCCTATTTTTTTCACCTAACTCACCCAACTCAACTCACCCACCCACAAAACCACCTCAGGCGGGTTGAGTTGGTGCGGGTTGATGAATTATTTGCACACTCCTAATTAGTAGTGATATTGACTCTCTGGCATCTTTCGATGTTTTTGTTTAGATCAATTGAGAAAGGAGTTGATGGGACATAGCTTCACATATACTATAGGTGTAACGAAACCTACTATCTTCCAAAGTTTTTGTTTGGATCAATTTAGAAGGGACTTGATGGGATGAGGGATCATGGAAGAGAAGATCTTCATACATACTATAGGCTTAAAGGAAGCCTATTAGAGCATTGTTGCTTTATTTTAAGGCATAAGTAAGCCTATGGGCATAAAGGAATTATTATTTCCTCTATTTTTTTCCTGATAGGATTGCTTCTTTATTTAGATCTCCCTATTTTATGCTTGGGTATAAGAACTACTAGAGTTTTTTCATTTTTCTTTTTTTTGGGGGGGGGTTATATTTGAGAACTATAAGTTTTTTAGGCATAATTGAGTCGACTTTTTGCATAATACTTCGGCAAGGTGTGCTTTTGAAGATTCAGAGTTGAGAGTATGGAAGCTTAAATATCTTTCTTTTCTTTCACTTCTCTCATCTTTTATGTAAAGAAATGTTTTTTGGATCCTATTTTTCTTAAACATTAACTTTTCTGCTTTGGTTCTAGAACAATAGGGCACTTTCTCGAAAAATTATTCAATACTCTTGAAGCAATACTCCATTCAAATCACTGAATGACACATCTTTACATATTGAATAAAACAATAACAAAAAAGTGATGGATCCCGCTAAACACACAAATAATTGTGAAGTTAGAACACCACCTAGATTTGCTCCAAGAGCATTGACTATTTGCTTCACTTTCTCTTGATTAAAACTTTATTAAAAACCTAAAAGCTAATCCTTGGAAGGGCAATGTGATGAGGTATTGAAGTCTTGTCCTTTCACTTTCAGTATATCAGTACTCTGTTTCTCCCTAATTTGAGATCTATAGCCCTTAACTTGGCCTGTAGCTTGTATCTTTTCTATATGTGATATGCAAATTTCTAACTCTTTGTGTCATGTGTGTATAACCGATTGCTTGTGCTGGTTTATTTTTAGTAAATGAGCGGAGTGAGGGTGATACCACCTCTGAAATCAGAATTCCATTTGAAATGATTTTTATTAATCAACAGAAAAATATTATATATACCATCTTGGTTATGAAATGAATTTATTTAATTTTCTCTGGTATATTGTCTTCTTTGATTGCTATTATATCTTTTACTTCTAAATCCTGTATTCTCGTTTGCAGTCTACAGAGAGAGTACTTTTCCCCTGATTGAGGAATCCATGCTCTTTCTTTAGCACTCATTCGTATGCAGGCTGATGCCAATTTACCACCTGGCCAACGGCGGAATTACAAAAACTTGTTTCATGCTCTTTACCGGATTGTAGCTGATGAAGGTGTTCTTGCACTCTGGAAAGGTGCTGGTCCTACTGTGGTACGATCAATGGCATTGAACATGGGAATGCTTGCCTTATATGATCAAAGTGTTGAGTTTTTTAGGGACAGACTTGGCTGGGGTGAAACCAGTACTGTAATTGGTAAGATGATTGTTCAAGTCATTAGGATAAATATTTCCTTTTATTATCTCTATGTTTTGATATAAAGCAGTACTTTCTAAATGAATATCAATTTGCAGAATCAGTTGATATAAATCTCAGTTTCTGAATTTTAATATAGATAAGAAATCTCAACCGTTGATCATGAAACGATCTCAACCCCTAATTGGGTTATAAATGTCACATAAAGCATTATGGAGTGTAATCTAGATTATTTGTGTCTCTTGTACCTATGAAAAACATAAAAGATTACCTTTGTTAAGATTTCTTGCAATGTAGATGTACACCCACTAGGTCACAATGAACTAAAAGATACCCCCTTACACCACCTTCATCCACCAACGGGAAAAGAAAAAAAAAACAATTGGCATGAATTAGGATGGGGTGATGGTAATGGTTAATTCCCATGAAGATTCTCTTTCAATTGCATCCGGCGCGTATAAGATTGAGTCTGGACTCTAGGGCTGGTGACCCAAGTTTTTTGCTAGTGTTGTTTTTTCCTTAAAAAATGAAAAATGCTCTCAAATAACTTTATTTAGGACTTGTGAAATCTGTTTGCAGCATTGGCCAAATGATCGACTGTTGACATATAGAAATAGTATGTTTGACTTTCTTTTGCTGAAGTTCAACAAAGAGATATGAATTTATTTCATTCTCTTGTAGGAGCAAGTGCTGTTTCGGGATTCTTTGCTTCGGCATGCAGTTTACCATTTGATTATGTAAAAACTCAGATTCAAAAGATGCAGCCAGATGCTGAAGGGAAGTACCGATACACTGGCTCCTTGGACTGTGCCATCAAAACATTGAAATCATCAGGACCCTTGAAATTCTATACAGGCTTTCGTGTCTATTTTATTAGAATTGCCCCACATGTCATGGTACTCTCTCTCTCTCTCTCTCTCTCTCTCTCTCTCTCTCTCTCTCCATTTTGTCTTGTGTTTTGTTTGGGCTTCTTTTTCTCTTGCAGCTTGGATTATAGTTGATGTGAACCGGATCAAGATTTTTATCCCCCAGTTGCTCACTGTTAAAATTTTCTGATTCATATACGTGTCTGTTCATTTATTTAACCTATTTCTTGTGCTTAATGCAGTAGCTTGAAAACTATTTGCAAACAACTCTGATAGAACTCAAGGAATGATTAAGATATAATTAGTGCGTTAATTAACCTTAGCACACATCTTGTTATTGGATTCCCTTTCGAAGGTTTTTTTTTGGGTTCCCCTTTTTTCATGGTCACATTGTTGGTGGAAACTAGTCACAAACAACCATTTGTGCTATCTTTGCCGAATTTCAATTTGGAATTTGAGATTTATTGGTACCAGATAATCTCCAATTTTAAATTTAACGTGGTATAATAAATTTTATTCGGGTGATTTTGCAGTTGACATAGATATTCCTGGACCAAATTGAGAAGTTGGAGGCAGCTATTGGGCTGTAGAACCGGCAGAGGAAATCTTCCCAAAGCTTGGCTTAGTTTTTTTTTTAATGAGCTTTTTGCTATGCTTTGTTTAATAACTCATCAAACTTGTATTTGGTTGTGTAGGAATTGTTGCAACTAGATTAGTCAAATTTTATGAGTCCACCCTAGTTTTTGACACCAGTTTTGAGGGCTCTAGAAGTACATATTTAAGAGAAACGGCAGTTTCAGCCCGTTTTCTGGTATTTCTTTCAGGTTTAGTTTCACTGTTAGTTTCTTCTTCTTCTTTTATTTTAATCCTGCTTTCACTTTTCACTTCCAAAATATTGAAGCAACCTCCTCTGGCATTTCATGGAATGATGGAATTAACAGAAAGAGTTATTGTGACACGGATAATAAGCATGGAGGATACTGGAAATTTTGAAGCTTACCATCATTTTGGATTTTTCTGGGCTATCTTTGTCTCAGATCAAAGTTGTTATGCAGGGAACTGGAAATCTGCCTGCACAGATTCTCTGTTCTGGATATCTCCCAAGGCACAGTTTGATTTTTTGATTGTAGAATTATATTGTAGAGATTTTTTCAATGGCTGTGTTATACATACACCATAAGATCGAGGGTGATACAAAGACCTGATAAAAGATTAAATATGATAGAATTGCTAAAAATAAGTTATACTATGAGATTATAAATAAAATTATGAGAAATAAGATAGATTATAAAATTATTTAATTAGCATGACATTAACAATCGAATAAAGAGAATTATTTTAACAATTATTTAGTAAAAATAATAATTTGAAGAAAATTAGTTCTCACAATTCTATCCTCTCCTCTTGTTGGTATTAACTAGTTTTATTTAATTAATTCCACACGTTTGGTATTATTCATTCAAATGAAATAATAATTTTGTGACAAAAATTGATGACTAGAAAAATCAACCGTTGCAATTGCCCCGCTGACCTATCCACAATTTCATTGAAGCAGGAATCCATTAAGCAAAAAGATGGTACCAAGTACCAACGAAGTAGCAAGGCCTATTTTTCAAATACAAGTACCAAATAATTATTAGTTATAGACGATACTGTAAAGTAAATGGTCATCTGTGATGTAAGAATGTAGAATTTCGTTATTCATTCTACAAAAATCATAGGTATAGTGTAATTGTAAATGTCAGTAGTTACTAGAATTAACGCATACACTATAAAATCTCCACCATCCAAACTACAAATATGTCCAAAAGAGAGAGATGAACAAAAGGGGAGAGAGAGAGAGAGAGAGAGAGCAACAAGCACATACTTATATCCCTATTTCTTAATAAAATTAGGAGTTTGTTATTTAAAAAAAAAATACAGTTAAACATATGACATGTTAAATGTTTCTTCAAGATCCCGACATCAATTAGGTTCCCAACAAGCCACAAGTTGTTAGGTCCTATTACAGGGATTAATTGGTAATGATCAAGATAGATCTCTCCATGTGAAGCAAGCACCCTTTATAGAGAAAAGGATCAACTCAACAAAGTTCTTACTTTGCTGACTATTTTGCATATTATCAGGCAGCCAAGAGAGAGACAATACAGCATTATTTCCCTATCCTCTCAACCAAGTGTTTCTATACGACGAGTTGTCGCGCAGAGAAGCATCGTGTGGCTTATATTCCATTATATAGCTGTGGGGAAGCTTTAGGTGCCGCTTTATTGCATCTCTTAAAGCCATCACAGCCTGATAGCGGTTAAAGACACAGCAAGCAAGCCTCAACTCGTTATGTTTAGCTGGCTTAAAGATGGAAAATTGGAAAAAAAAAAAAAAAAAGGAAGCAAAATAGGCAAAACGGGAGTTCGCAGAACTGACCTGATGATCGGATGCATTGCGATTCCACACACTCAATATGTCCTCGTTGAACCGAATGCTTAGTACCGCACCACATATGTTGTCACCATAATCAAGTTGGTCACCCACTAAGGCCAGAACCTACATGTGCACAACAGTACAGATAAAAGTACGAGATCTTCAATTAAACGCCATTAAAGGGAGGAGTAAGAGGCATTTCATACAGCACAAGACGTCAATGCTATGTAAAAAATTGATATAACTATCATTTCAGAACTTTGCACCAAAAAAATTTACTGGTACCTTGAAATGAATAAGAATCATATTTCATGTAGTTGACAACATTACATTAATTATGCAGTTGAACTTGAAACTGTCTCATTTTCATGACATTATTAGCTATGCAATCCCTGGTATGGCATGGGAATATTCTTGACAAAAGGTAAAAGCAAGAACCTTGTAACAAACACATCAAAAAGATCTGAGATTCTCCCTCAGTACAAAAGGAAACCATATATGGGCCAAGTCCGGGTTCCAATATTTGGACCCCTCACCAAAATAATTGAGATCCTCTTTGTCTCCCCAACTTTGTATCATCATCTATCCATCAAAAGTGAATAAAAGGACACCTATTATTAAACGGAGGGGTAACAAGACAACCGAGAGAGAAAGAGGAACACAACAAATATTTAAGAACTTGGCGAATACTTAAAGCCAATCTAATAAGAGGCTTTGCTCTACATATATACTAGAAATTTGAGCACATGCAAACATGTGCCTGGAAAAAAAATCAATTTGAGTACATTAAATTTTTGGAAAAAAAAATTCATGATTTTATTCAAAAATTACAAATATATAATACACTTGTAACTATGTGCTTCCC
>JAOTRH010207812.1:0-11003 GCA_034768845.1 Heliamphora exappendiculata | reverse complement strand
ATATTAAATTAAATAAATAATAAATTAAAGAAAAAAAAACTGAAGTGGATGTTGGGCTTCGTTCAGGGAATCTGGTGGGGGATGATAATTGGAGTCCTCTTGCAGACTCTAACTTTGATGATTCTAACAGCCAGAACTAATTGGAATGCTGAGGTAATCTTTTGCGTATTCAATTTAAATAGCCTAAGGGTTTTTTGGTAACCGATTTTAATAGATTTTTTTTAGCTTTTTTATTTAGATTTTCTAAAAAGTCAGTGGTCAAAAAACAAGTTTTTATTTATTTATATGGCCGCTTAAAATAATTTTCTAATCAAACGAATTTTTTGTTTATTATAACATGCATCTCTTGACAAACTTGCTCAGATTTTAACCAACTTAACAAACTTGGCTATTTATTTTGTCATCAAATGATTTATCAAATGCAGTTTTAAAATGCGTTAAGTAAGACTTTTGTTAATTGCATTACTAACTGTAGCGACATCACTAAGTAGTAACTTTCAAGGGGGATCCATAGGTTTAAATGATCAAAATAAAGGAGAGTTAACGTTTTTAAGTGGGACCAGTTTTATTTGAATTTGTACAAAAGTTAATCCAATTAATATTAGCTATACTATTAGAGAACACATACACCAATAAATTAAAAGTAAGTTAACACACAAAACTAAATGGCATTTGTTATAATTTTTGTCATATAATTAATGTTTTTAACACATAAATTTAACACCACTATTAAAGAAAGCCCTAATGCCAAAAAAGAAAAAAAGAAAAAAAAAACAAAACAAACAAAGAGAATGGCACTAATCATACATAGGCTACAAAATATTGGGCATAGTTGGTATTGGTAATCGTTTACCTTTCCTGAGGGCATTAATTGCAGGTAGCAAAAGCTGCAGAGCGGTTGCAGCACTCAGCAAATGAAGAGGCGTTAAACCTTTTGGACGACGTATGATATTAATTTTGGTGTTATTTACAAGCTATTGAGGCCAAGGCATCTTTTGATTTCGCAAAGTCAACGAAGAGCTGTAACCTTTTTCTTTTCATTTTTTATTTTTGCTCTCTTGTGTTTTTTTGAGAACTAACGTTTCGGATGACTGTTTATGAAAAGCAAATTATAAAAAGCAGGCGCTCCTTGTGGAAATGGACTTGTCACGTTAACTATTGTATCATGCTGTCGTGGTTAATTGATTATATATGCTGTGTGAGTACTGAATATATATCCGTGTATGGGGAAAATCCGAATAGCCAAGAGAAGGATAAACTCGGTCGGGAACACATCAACGATCTGGTCAGGTGCTCTTCCTACCATTTTGACATTAACTCTGCCTGGGCAGGAGTGGTTGATCACAAAGTACTATAATGGTTAAAGATAGCCACAAAAAAGGTTTTAAAGCGCGTATTATATTGTTCTAAAAAAAAGATGGTACAACAAGGCTCGTTGCACATATATGTAGATACATACACAACCTGAGAGCTCATTGCCCGTACTTGTAAGTACATACACAACCCAAAGACATCTCCTAAAAAAAGAAAAATGAAATCTACTCTACTAAATATAGTACAACTCACAAACTCGAGAGACTAGGCAACACAAACACAAAATGGATGAAATATAATAAATATTCCAAAAGATTACATTCACGCGCACTAAAGTAGGTTACCCATATAGAAATTATCGATGTCTGTAGACGCTGCTAGTTCAAGAACCTAAACATTATCAGACTATCACCACATTGTTTTGGTGAATATACCACCGTTACAGTTTCCATATGCAAGAACAGTTGCACTCTGGTGATAAAAATTGCCCAAATGAACTCTTCCAATCTCAGAATAATTTCACCTTAAAACTCGGCAATTAAACACCCGATAAACCACATAGATCTCATAATAGAACATATATACGTCGACTTTCTTTTCTCTCATGCCCCAAACCCGGGTCACGTGAACCCAACCACACTATATATCACATTATCGCCCCAAACATGAGAAAACTTTTAGAACATAATGTTTAAGGCTCAAAAATCTCCATAATTAAATTTGAAGAACCAATAGCAAAAGGGTAGATGATTTCTTAAAATAAGATTTTTGGGACATAAAATAAACTTGCAGAGAGTTGGGAGACCAACCAATAAAAAGTAGAGATTTGTTTAATAAAACAAAATCAAACCCAAAAAGTAGCTTGGTCTGCTCAAGCGGACTGACTTCTGTTCGAGCAGTCAACTGTCAGTAACAATGTGAGATCATGACTTGTTTTCTTTTTCGGCGTTTTTCGACGCGTGTTTACTGTTTTCGTTGCAGTATGTTCATATGTGTTTATATGCATGTTCGGGTTTAAAGATGTATGCGGGGTTGGATTTCGGGACAGTTGGGTGTTGTGGTGCGAATTTAAAAAAAAAGAAAAAGATATTTTCGTGGCCTATAAATATCTTGCGTTAGATGTTTTCAAAAGATATTTTCAAAATTTCTTAGTTAATTTTTTTCTTTTTCACTCTTCCTTCTCTCTAAATTCTAAGGGGCCCGGGGCTCGATTTTCGACAATCCAACAGTGGATTTTTAATCTCCTCGTGGTGGGCCAAGCATCCATTCGAACGGAATTTTGTTCTGAAAAAGTTTAATTTTGCACGTGAATTGAGACGTTGAGTTTTTGACTCAACGAGGTAGGGTCCTAGACTCTCATGTCATATAAGGGTGCTACGTGTAAGCAAGTGTTTTTTACCATTTCAAATGCATGAAATCGAGTTATGTTTCGATAAATCGGATTTTTTCTTCAAAACTATTTTTTGTCGATTTTGGTTTGATGGAATCGGGTTTCGAGTGTTTCTTTTGAAGTTTTGTGGTAGTCTTAGGCTAGGGTATGTCCGAGTGTGTTGAAAATGGAGTTTGGAGACTTCGATTTGGGGTTAAGATGGCTGAAAAGGCACATATAGGTGGGTGTTCCGGCAAGAGGCAGAAGTTCTCTGACCTTAGCCGGGGCATCTTGTGCTAGATTGCCTACAGCCGAGTTAGTACTGGGGTCCAAAGTTGAGGCAGTCCTAGGGTCCTGTACCGGTTTAGTCACAGGGGAGGGGGTCACCGATTTGTTTTGGATGTGACTAGGCTGGACATATTCGTAGAACCTATCCCTAGAGAGAGAGTGCACCGAGCATGGTAAGCACACCAGAGGGGTCGTTTGTGCAGGATCGTCAACAGCATCCCGTAGTTCAGACATCCCAAGTTTCAGATGGGGGTATTTCAGTTCAGTCGGTACGGCAACCAACAGTGCCGGGCTATGGTAGACAGACCAGGATGACACAGGGTCAAGTGTATGTACTCACAACTCCCAGTTCCTCCAAGGCATCGATTATGCCTAATGTAGAGTGCAGTTTATAAAAATCTCTCCATATTCTTCAATTCTTATTCCACGTTTTACTTTCAAGTCAACAAACCAAATACTGAACCGATGTAGAGTGCAGCTTATAGAAACCCCTCCCTATTCTCCCAACAAGCTACGTGAAGCCGTTGAGTAATAGACAGCTCTATAACTCACCACTACAATCATCTGAAACCAACGTCGGGTACAGCTTATAGAAATCCCTCCATATTCCCCCAATAGGCTACACGAAGCCATTGGGTAATAGATAGCTCTATAACTCACCATGACACAATCACGTCCATTTTACGGGGGTTAACCCGAGGGAACACGGTACCCAGCTTGCGCAAGTTTCTGGTCTTTCGCTGTGGAGTTAGTCAAGCCCAACTTATCACATCCATATCAATCATCATCGGTTCAATATTTGATTAATCATATCAGTGTTCATTAATCAACCAGGAGTCTATCTCCTCAATTCACAATCATATTTTCAATTCCAATTCACAGTCATATTTCCAATTCTATATTATCAATTAACACTATTATTATATATCCATCCAGTTCGTCAATTCCACATTCATGTTCAATTATCAAGTCATGGACTGTTTAATTATATGGCTTAAACTATCAATTGAGTCATCGGATAAATTTTCAAATCAAAACCAATTATTCTTATAATTTCAGCACCTTCAATTGTCCATTTTAATTTTATTACCCGAATGTAGTTGAGTGTCTTTATTAATTTTATGAAGTTAAGCCATGCTCACAACATAAGTTTTCATTAATGGTATAGTTCCATGGGTTTAAACAACTCGCTCAATTCCACAGGTAATTGATTCAAGTATCGATTACCAATGAAAAGATTCCAATTTTTTATTATCACATAAATATATAATCACCTCCAAGAATTTTAGTCTAACAATTCAAATTTCATAGAATTCATGATTCGTATAATAACTTAACAAATTAAATAGATCAATTATGTCATCAGGTTCCAAACTATAATTCAAATTTCTAAATTTAAGTTACTTCATCCTGGAACAAATTTTAACTTCTTTGTTCATTAATCCCAATTTAATTGCAGTATATATATATATATATATGTGTGTGTGTGTGTGTGTGTGTGTGTGTGTCTCGCTACACAACTCTAGCCTCTAGCCTCTCACTATATTAATCCCAAACCAAGTCCTGAAATTAGACTCTCCTTTCTTATATAAGCTAACTTATGAATTATCTCCAAATGGTTAATCAATAACTCTGGTATTATATACACCTTGGATTAAAGTTTTATTACAACGCCCACATTAGTTACTATATAAAGTTCTCATCCCTTCAAGTAAATTACACATTCAATCTTCATTTCATGAAGTATACAATTCCAATTCTAATTTTATATTAAAGAAACTTCACCTTCGCATAATTCAAATCACGAATTTCAACCCCCGTTTTACAAATTTGCAAGAAAATATAACTCATATCCTATATTAAGAACTTCAATTCATCATTAATCATTTGATTTATAAATTGTCACTAAACATAACTTGGGTTAAAGCTCCTTTCATTAACCAAATAATTCTTTGAATTTACTTCGTACCATGGTTCACCCACTTACACACCCAATATACGTCAAGCCCACCAACTTAAACTCAATAACCAAAAAATTTATATGTACTATCCACAATCCATATATTCTAAACACACAAGAAATTTATATTACATATATGTATGAATTTTCACATAAGGTTTGAACCGATTCAATTAAAAAAATTTAACTATACATATACAAATCTTCTAATACAAGACACAAATTCACCAATTCACCAATTTCATTTCATTCTCCAAAAAACTTATATATTCCAATTACTTGACTTGGCCTTCCAAATCACCCTCTAGCAAGTTACATGTTGCAAATATCTCATTAAGTCTCCAATCATCCAACATTTATCTATTTCTTTCAATTCAAACTATACAATAATCCACAAATCATAGACTTAAGTCTTGAATCTAGCCTTAAAATCATGGGTACACACGTTATAAGCCTTATATTATTCACAAGAGACTTCAATCCTATCACTTGATTCAAATTCCACAATATTAACTAATTATGGTAAACCCAACTCCATCAGCTCATAAATTAGCTAAGATCTTAGTTTATCTCACAAAGTTATGATTATCATGAAATTGTCTTAGCAATTCAACACAAATCATAACGAAGCACTAAAATTCGGTCACGTCCTAAAATTTTTGATCCTCCAGGCTTTTCGGTTCCTTGGTCATTCAATATGACACCTTCGTTGTGTGGTGATCAACTCCAAGTCAGCAACGCTTGTTTTCATGTGGAGTTCCAATTTCTTGAGAAAGTGAAGGTTGGAAGGGATGTAAACTCGGTACTCTCCTGTGGAAAAACCAAAACAGAGGAGGGAAAAGAGGGAGAAGGCCAACACCGGGGTGGGGTGTAGTCACCGGTGTCGACGGCGGTAGGTGATGTTGGCAGCAGTGGTGTGGCCCGGCGGCGCTGATTGGCGGTGGAGCAGAAGTGCGGCGAAGCCCAATCGTGTGTCGCGCGCACTTCTTGACTCTTCTCTGTTTTCCTCCCATGGTCGCCGGTTAAAGAAAGGTCGAAGGCAACGAGTGAAAGAGAACTACGTCAATATAAAAAGGGGGAGAGGTGCGCTGGTTTCGGGAAAGGAAATTTTTCGAGGCTTCTAAGAAAATTCTAGGTCTCTCTTCTCTCTTTGTTTCTCACGACTTTTCCCTCTCTACTTCTTCAGAAGCATCTCAGCTTCAGCTGAGATGCAACATTCCATTCTCTCTTCTTTTTTCTCATTCTCAATTTTTTTTGAAAATCCCCCAAAACTTTTCTAATTTATTTAGTTATACACATTTATACAATTTATCCTCAATTTTGATTTTAATTATGTTAAAATAATTAATCAATTAAATAAAAACATACCAGGTCACTACAATAAGCACTCATAATAGTCACATGGTATAAATTAATTTATATATAAATTAATCTATATAGTCAGTATAAAATTAATTACCCCAAGATGGTCATGTTCAATACACATGCACAAAGTGTACTAAAAAAATAAGTCAGAACTATTGTCAAAACAATTATCGCGCATTCCTCGTAATCAAAACAGATCTACTAAAATATTGTGTTATAGTTATACCAATGATGCGTCCAATTTTATCTAATACTGTGAACTATATAAACTTATATTCTACAAGAGCCAATAATCTGGTCTTCTGTGTGTAAATCAAACTCTACACACCAAATTAAATACTATGTAGAATAAAAAACACTCATACACAATATTAAATAAATAATATAACACATATTGCTCATTAAGATTCTCATAAAATAGAAAAAATAATTTTATTAAAAAAATAAAATAAAATACAAAAACTAAAATTATAATTTTTAGTATACAATCCTTGACAATTGTATCCTTTCGCAATGAGAGGTCATTGTGTCTGGTTAGTCACATGCATAACATAAATCGTCATTATACCTGTTGAATTTTTAATCTATGTCTTTAAACTGCAATCCTGCTATATGATTATGTAAAATCTCATTACGGAATGATGGTTGAAACTGATTGTTGTTTTAGTTAGCTTAGTATGATTTCTAGAGTTTTCTTCCAGGTTTCGGCTCATAGTGTTGATGCCACATGTGAAAACAAAGGTTTTCCTAAACTGGAGGAGTTCTCGAAGGATCAAGACTTTGGATATGCGGGACAAGAATCAAACTTTTAAGCTCCCTTGTTTCTTGTTTCTTAAGCTGTAATATTTGGATTCCTTGCCTTTAATCAACTTTGATAACATTATCAAATGACTATAATTTATAACTTTTATGGTGACTGTCATGAATAATCTAATGATTAAAGATGTACTTACTTATATTTTAAATTATAAATTGACTCATTAGCAAAATTCTTATTAATGTATATGTTGGTAACATTTTTAATATTAATTAAGTTAATTGAATAAATTGTGGAGACTAATGGTTTTCTTATATGGAAAATGAATATATTTATGAAAGATGAATATATTTATAGAAGATGAATGTTATTATTAAATTAATATGTATATACATAAATGTATCAATGTTATTATTAAATGAATGTTTTTTATTCATGAATGTTAATATGCATATGCATAAATGTTATTTATTCTTGTTCATCTCCCATTCATGAATGGATGTATTTGGCCAATCATCCATTTATGATCTTATCTTTTCATTCTCCCATTTTTCTTCATATATATAGATCAACATCCATTCCGTTTCAAGGGTGAGAGAAAAAAGAAAAACAACATTTTCATATAAAATACTTCAGAGATTACGGGCCAAAGAAAGGTGTTCTTGTTGGTGGAGTTTTGGATTTTACAACTTATGCAGAGTTTGTTTGAGCTACACAACGATCAGTTGGGCTGTTGTATTCTGGGGAAAACAAGTCAAATTTTAAAAGTCTGCTGCATCGGTCTCGGGCTTTGCTAACCGCAGAGGGCTTGAATCTCCTTAAAGAGAGCGAGATATACGCGCCTCAGCCTATTCTGGTGTTGCTTATTTTTTCTAATTATTGTACTTAAAAATATCAATTTATTAGTATTTTTCAACAATTTTAGAGAGATTCAAAAATGGAGCAAGCACCAGAAAAAATAAATGAAGGCACTGGCGATCTCAATAAGCCCTTTCGTTTTAAGGGAGCTCATTTCAAGAGGTGGAAAAGAAACGTCCTTTTCTACCTTAGCCTTCTCAAGGTAGCTTACATTCTCACTGAGAAGAATCCGAACAAAATTGCGACCGAGGAGATGACTGACGAAGAGTATGAAGCCCATGTAGAGAAAGTGGAGAAATACAACAAAAATGAGTATAACTGTCGCTATTATCTTTTGAATTATCTTGCGGATCATTTTTATAATTACAATTATACAACTTACTCTTCTGCTAAGAAAATTTGGAAAGCTTTACAAAGCAAAAATATAATACTGAAGAGGCAGGTTCAAAGAAGTATGTTGCTAGCCGATTTTTTCGTTATCAAATGGTATATGGAAAGTCCATTGTAGAGCAAGCTCAAGATTTCTAGATAATAGTTGCAGAAATGAAATCCGAAGGCATTAAGATTGGAGACAATCTTGTGGTGGCAGGAATCATTGACAAACTTCCACCGTCGTTGAGAGAATTTCAAAAGTCAATGCGCCACAAGCAAAAAGAGACATCTCTAGAGACTTTGACCACACGCATCCGCGTGGAGAAAGAGGCTAGAGGTCGAGATGCACTAATGACACAAGAAGATAATGGACATTCCACAAAGGTAAATTTAATTTCTATAAATAATAACAACTTATCCAAAAATCAATTTTCTAAGAATGCTTATATGAAACCAAATAAAAAGAACTTCAAAAATCGCGGTAAACCTCACTTTAAAGGTAACCAGAAAAATATGAACCAATGAGCCCCTCCACAAAATCAACGTTATAATGGATGTTTTGTTTGTGGCAAGAGTGGGCATATGGCTCGAGTTTTCAAGTTCCGGAAGTGTGGCTCTTTTCCTCAGGCCAACGTTACCGAGGAGCCATTTGTGGTGATGATTACAGACATTTTTATAGTGCAATCTATGGAAGGGTAGTGGGCAGACTTTGGTGCTAATAGGCACGTCTGCTATAACAAAGATTGGTTCAAAGTATTCACTCCTTTCAATGAAGAAAAATCAATTATGCTTGGTGATTCTAGTAAAACCAAGGTTTTTGGGAGTGGTGAGGTAGATTTGAAGTTCACCTCTGGACGAATGTTTAACTTGAAAGATGTGCTTTACACTCCGTCCATGAGGAAGAATTTGGTGTCGAATTATCTTCTCAATAAGGTTAGTTTCAAGCAAACTATGGAATCTGATCAGTATGTGATAACTAAAAAGGGAATTTTTGTGGGTAAGAGTTATGCCTGTGATGGACTGTTCAAACTAAACGTTGAAATTAATAAATCATCTACTAGTTCTGTTTACACGTTTTTTTTAAATTTCTAGCATGCTTGCTTGTGTCATTTTAATAGTAGATATGTATGAATCATGAGTGGTCTCGGATTAATTCTCAAATTGACAAAATTTTTTGAAAAATGTGAAGTTTATAGTCAAGCAAAAATAAAAAAATGGCATCATAAAAGTGTTGAAAGAATTACCGAATTATTAGAACTAATTCATAGTGATTTATGTGAATTTGAAGGAATTTTAACCCGTGGTGGAAATAGATATTTCATTACTTTTATTGATGATTTTTTAAAATATACTTATGTATATTTGCTAAAAAATAAAAGTGATGCTTTTGAGAAGTTTAAAATTTTCCTTCAAGAAGTTGAAAATCAATTTGGTAGAAATATAAAAAGAATTAGAAGTGATAGAGGCCGAGAGTATGAATTTTCTGAATTCAACTCGTTTGTTCAATCTTTGAGAATTATCCATGAGATTACACCACCATACTCACCCGCTTCAAATGGTGTGGCTGAAAGAAAAAAATAGAACATTGATTGATTTGAAAAATGCCATGCTTATTGATTCAAGTGCTCCCTCAAATCTTTGGGGTGAGGCAGTTTTGACTGCTTGTTATGTGTTAAATAGAGTGCCACATAAAAAGACTAAAATCACACCTTTTGAAAAGTGGAAGGGGCATAAACCAAATTTGGAACACTTAAGAGTTTGGGGTTGTTTAGCTTTTGTGAAACTTGTAGATCCTAAAAGACCAAAATTGGGGGCAAAAGCTATCACATGTGCTTTTCTTAGATATGCGGTAAATAGTACAGCCTATTGATTTTTGGATATAAAAAACAATATTGTTTTTGAATCAGGTGATGCTATTTTTCATGAAGAAAAATTTGCTTTTAAATCTAGAAATAGTGGGGGTCAAATACTTTCTGAAAATATTTTAATTTAACCGAGCTCTTCTAACTCTCTTTTTCAAAATTAAGAAAATGTTGATGTTGAGTTTAGAAGAAGTAAAAGAGCTAGAGTTGAAAAAGATTTTAGCCCTTATTTTTATGTTTTTAATGTAGATGACTCCCCTCTTAGTTTACAAAAAGTTTTAATATCACCTGATGCTATTTTTTGGAAAGAGGCTGTAAATGATGAGATGGATTCACTGATTTCTAATCAAACATGAAAATTGGTAAATTTACCGCCAGGTTGTAAAAGCATTGGGTGTAAATGGGTTCTTCGAAAAAAGTTAAAATCAGATGGAACTATTGATAAATATAAAGTAAGACTTGTTGTAAAAGGTTTTAAACAACAAGCCGATCTTGACTTTTTTGATCCTTTTTCTCCGGTTACTCGTGTAACATCCATTAGACTCCTAATTGCAGTGGCTACAATTTTTTATTTGAAAATTTTTCAAATGGATGTAAAAATAGCTTTTTTAAATGGAGACCTAAATGAGAAAATTTATATAGATCAGCTGGAAGGCATTGTAGAGCCTGGACAAGAAAGAAAGGTGTGTAAACTAATTAAGTTTCTTTATGGCTTAAAACAAGCTCCCAAACAGTGGTATGAGAAATTTGATTCTTGCATGACTGAAAATGGGTACAAATTTAATGAATGCGATAAGTGCATCTACTATAAATCTTTTGACAATTCACATGTGATTATTAGCCTCTATGTGGATGATC
>JAOTRH010207801.1:0-11003 GCA_034768845.1 Heliamphora exappendiculata | reverse complement strand
AGGGAGGGAGGGGGGAAGGTACATATCAACTACTAAAGCACAAATAAGAAAGGCAATCCCTAGTAGCTGAATCTTCGGCCACACTATCTAAAACCAAAACAGATCATTCATAAACATACCACACAGTTTATTTTTAACTCAAATAGTCTAATGATTTAACACTACGTCACCAAGTAACGAACTTTTCCTTGGAAGGTTTGAAAGCAAGACATAATCTGGCCGTCACCAAGTAATGAACTTTTCCTTGGAAGGTTTGAAAGCAAGACATAATCTGGCCGCACAAGACCATTGAAAGAGCTCCAATTTCTTTCATAGTAGTCAAAAAAAGAATAACAGTTGAAAAAAGAAAGCATAGAATCTTCTATCAACAAACTTTGAAACATCAAGAGGAGCCAAATATAAAAAGACAAAAACAACAAACCTCACTGCCCATAGGCAAGTTTATTTCGATTTGAACTTACCAAGATGATTGGTGGGTTCATCGAGCAAAAGGATGGTTGGGTTGATAAACAGAGCCCGTGCTAAAGCAATCCTCATTCTCCATCCACCAGAGAAGTCACGAGTTTTCTTTTCTTGCATTTTTTTGTTAAATCCAAGACCATACAAGATCTCAGCAGCACGCTTCTCCGCAGTCGATGCATCCATTGCTTCCAAACGCTCATAGATGCGTTCAAGAGCCTCTCCACCACCATCGTCCTAAAGCCAAACAATCATACAAAGTGTGTGATTAAGTTCCTGTGAAAACACAGCTCTAAGACACAAGATCATTCGATCGCTCAAGACCCACCTGTCCTGCCAAAGCTTCAGCATCCTTCTCCAACCTCAGCCTCTCTTCATCACAGCTGATGACAGCCTCAAGTGAAGACATGTCAGAAGCCTCAATTTCCCTGGAAAGGTGATAAATATCCATGTGTTCAGGAATAGGGAGCTCTCGGCACCCTATTGCAGTAAGAAGTGTAGATTTCCCACAGCCATTCAATCCAAGCAACCCATAGCGTCTGTAAAGATAAAAACACGAGTAAATATACGTGTCAAAAAGTGGCTACATACACAAGTAGAGTATTGTATCAAGTTTAAGTCACAAACCTGCCAAAATTGAGTTCCAGTTCAGAATCAACTATAAGATCATGTCCATGGAAAGTAAGAGACAGAGACTCTATCTGCAATAGCCACACAGATCAAGTTTTCATCAACATCAATAATTATGCAGCTACCTACCAAAGCAAAATAATTCAGCAGCTCAAAGGAACTATATATAATTAGAGCAGTTATCATAAAAGCAATTCTTAATTCACGTGTTACCTCTTCCAAAATAAAGGTTCAAAAAGTTTGAACATATTGGATATATAATTGGAGCAGTTATGATGCACAAGCTTGTATGATGTGGAAATGTCCAGCAAACAGAAAAATTAGAGTCTAGGACTCAACAATGGTTCACCTAAGAGATCCAAAAGAGAGTGGAAACAAATAAGTAGTTGATATGAGACGATTAAAGAGAGTAAATTCATTTCAAGTACAACCTCATCGTACTCGCAATGAAAAAACTCATATCCCTTTTTTTGTATTGAAACTCTACACATATGGCCTGAGTAACTTGAGAAGTGCATTGCAATAACAAAAATTTCACAATGATTCTATGACGTTATAATAATCAAAACAAATTCCTTAATAATAATAATAATAATCAAAAGAGATTTGGCACAGTAACATAGGAAACAATATTTTGGTCAACCTTGCCACAAGATCAATAAACACCAATGAAAAAATCACAACATTCCATGACTCGGTAGTTCTCTCAACTTCTTACAAGAATATTCCTTGGAAATAATAAATTGACTACTGGATGCAATCCTCTTATTGTAAACAATATGCAATCTACATGGACAAAACACGACTCCTCAATTCATAAAAATAAAGTTTATGCGTGTGTGTGTGTGTGTGTTTGTGCATGTGTATCAATTGTGCATAAGAACAAAAACTATGAGCAAGAACCTCTCTCCCTCACTCTAATTGGGTTCCCAGCTAGCATATTTTGGCAGGCAATATTCATACTTTGTCTGCACATTCAGGGATACAAATGTCCACACTTAACCTTCTCACAACCAGATTACCACCTTTTGGAAAGGAGAAATCCCCTCTTGTTTTTCATAGAGTCGTATGCATGTTTTGACAAAGCGTTTGCATCTATACATTCATATCGGATGGGCAATGGAGAGTTTTTAAGTATACAAAGGGCACAACAACCCCAACTAATTGGCTAGTCTTTCGGGTTGAAGCTCGGCCTAAACGAGCAGGCATTAGAGCTGGCCAACTCCCATATTTAATGTCACACCAAGCACCCACACCACAAGGTGGTATCCATGCCGGTAGCAGGTTCCCGCAGATAGAGTGGATGGGTAGGCAGGGTGGCCACCTCTGGCCCTCTCAAAAACGAACAAGAAAGAATGTCACGGCATCCACAATCCCATATTGGATAGGCACTAGGAGGTCCGGGGTTTATGAAGGGTATGGTAATTCCAACTACTAAGCTAGTCCTTTGGGTTAGAACTTGGCACATAACCGCGTGCTCGCTCACGCACACAAAACAACACAAGTTTTGTGTGGTTCACCCCAAAACAAGGGCTAAATTCATGAAGTCACTGTTGCTTCACCACGATCTTCAAACAAGCATAAAGGATTAACAAGAATCTCACACACTCTAATCCTCACCCAACTCTCTCTATACTATTATGAACAAATACTCAATTCTTCAAACAAGTATAAAGGAGTTACAAGAGCCTCGCACACACTAAACATCACCACCTCTCTCTTAGTGTGAAGTACAAACACTCGGATCCACTAACCACACCCCTAAGGGTTTACAAGAGAAGTATATATCCTTCTTGCTGTGAGACCCTGTACCGTTTCATTTTCATATTTATGCATATTTGGTGTTTTGTACACGTGTTGGCGTTTTCGCCTTAATATGCTTATATGAGTTATGATGCATGTTTTGGTTAATCGGAGTATACGGGATTGGTCCCGGGGGCTGCGGGGAGTTACGGTGCGAATTTTAAAAATTCAAAAAAAATATATTTTGAAGGCTTATAAATATCTAGAATTAGATATTTTCAAAAGATATTTTCAAAACTTAACTCCTAAATTTCCTCCAAACTCTCTCTGCCTTCTCTCTAACTTCTCGGGGGTCCGGGGCTTGATTTTTTATAAACCAACTGTTGATCCTTAGTATCGGCAACGTGGTCTACGCATCCATCCGGATGGAATTCAATTCCGACGAAGCTCGGAATTGCACGTGGATCGAGACGTCAGGTTTTTGACCCAACGAGATAGGATCTCAGATTCTACTGCTGTATAAGGGTACCATATGTAATCCTATATTATTTCACCATTTAAAAACGTATGATATGTGATTTTATGTTTTAAATATGATTTTTTATTTTAAACGATTTTTTTTGGCGTTTTCGGTGGATTGAAGTGTGTTTTGAGGGTTTTCTTTCGAGGTTGTGGTGCAAGGCTTGAGCGTGTTGATGGTTGAGGGTGTTTGATGAGTGTTTGATGGGTGTTTGAAGGTTCGATTTGAGTTTTGAAGGCAAAAACCAGTAAACCCGTAGCCAAAAAAACAAAATCTGGAGAAGTTCGATCGACTGAACCTTGCTTTGGGGAGTTCAGTCGACTGGACCAAGAGGGTCAGTCGACTAAAATTGCTTCTGTTGGGTTTCTTCTTTTCCAGTGAGATTTTCAGTCGACTGGGGATTTGGGCCAGTCAACTGGAGCCCTGTGTGGGCTGATTGGTGTTGGTTTTGATGGTTCGGGTGGTTTGTTTGGGCCAAGATTGGTTTGCAAATGAGGTTTTTTTTACGAAAACTTTTGGGAGAAACGTGTTTATTGGAGGCTTGAAGCTAACCCTAGAGGTTGAGGCTCGCTTTCTAAACGTTTTCATAAAATGTGTATGTTTTTACATGTTTTGGTTTGATCTCCATGGTTTCATGGATTAGATCTCTTACTTATACATGCATTGTATAACTGCTTTTGAAAAAAATATTTTAAAAATATTTTGTTTTGATCTCCTGGTGAGGGATGAATCTATGTACATGTATAATGTACTGATTTGAGAAATATTTTTAGAACACTATCTAGATGTACCGGGATGACGTGTATGTGGCACGAGTTTCCCTTTGTGTAAGTCCAAAAACGTGCGCAGAGTAGATACTCAAGTCCTTTGGGATAGTTCCCGTAAACTGAGGCGGATGGGTGCTCAACTCCCCCGGGGTCATAGCCCGTAAATTGAGTGGTACGTTCATGGTGCTCCGTATAGAACCTGTGTGTATCTAGGCAATCCCACGATATCTGGGGGCTAGATACTGGACATGAGTCTATAGTTGTGATCTCTGTCCCCTTGTAATAGAGTCGGTACATAGGATCATACTCTTTTTTTTGCGATGGTACATTCCGCAAGGGAACGATGTTTTTTATTACTGTTTTTTATTAACTGTGGTTGGATATATGCAACATTTGCATCACATGATTTTAAGGATGAAAACGTAGGATTTTATGTAAATGAAACCGTTTGGGGAGACTTGTGGTCTGATGGAAAAACTTGAGGGTTTTGAATGGAAAACCTGTTTTGATTTTGTGGTTGAGTTCGCTCCCACCATATGATTGCATATTCCTGCCTTACAGCTTATTATCTGTTTTCTATTGGGTTTCGGCTCACGGGTGGAAATTTTCTGTAAAATCATTTTCAGGTGATGATGTGGATGAGGAGTAGCTTGGTGGTGCCCGTGGTGGCGGAAGACTTTTGTAATTTTCCTTCTTTTTGGTATCCCTATTCCTGAAGGCAGGTTTTGTACGCCATAAGGCGACATATTGTACGCATGTTGAACCTGTATGTATTTCTGTTTATAAGAGATCTTTTGTTGGATTTTCTATTGGTTTCAACAGACAAATTTTGATGTATGAAAACCTGTATTTTCATATAAAACTGGTGTTTTGAGGATTTTCACGTGACCCCGGATTTTAGGGCGTGACAACTTGGTATCAGAGCTCTGGGTTCAAATACCTAAGAGCCATGGGAAAAGGGGTTTATCACCTGGTGAGGTTGATTGTGTATGCTTGCTTGCATGTGTTTAAACGTTGATTTATAATATGTTAATAGCTTTCTGAGCATGATAATTGTGTATATATATGGGTATGGAGGTTGAATCTCAAGATTGGCGAGTCTTGCCTTCGGGCGTTTGGTTTAACATGTTTAAGAGTCAAGTTAGAAGCGCGTTTGGCCGACGTGTATTCTAGCAAGGAATCTGAATGTGTTATCTAAATTGACGAGTCTATATTGTTAGTTCTACTCGGTATGTGAGACGTGTTTGCATAATCGTATGTGGCTATGTGATAGCATGATTATGTGTTTATGTTACGTAGTAGCATGTTGTAGGAAAGCTTATTCTATTTATATTGCTTCCTATAAAACTATGTCCTTGCGGGGAGTGTGGGGACGGGGTCGTGGCCGAGGCCGTAGCCAAGGACGTGCTTATGTTCAGGTTCCGGAGGAAGGGAACATTCCTGCCCCACAGGAGCAAGTGGGTGGTACTGATGTTGGCGGCGCTGATGTCATCCATGAGATGTTGGCTACTATGAGAGCTATGGCAGAAGCCACCAGGGCTAGTGTGAGGGTTCCCGAGTCGAGGGCTTCTGTAGCTATGCGGGAGTTTCAGCGATTGGATCCTCCGATCTTTTATGGGGAATCGGACCCCAATGTGGCTACTGAGTGGTTAGAAGTGACCACCTCCATCTTCGATACTCTGGATATTGAGGAGGATGTTTTGCGTATAAAGTTGCCAGCGTTCCAACCGCGGGAAGATGCTAGAGAGTGGTGGAAGTTTGCCAAGACCACTGTGGATGAGACGTGGGCTGCTTTCACGAGGGTCTTCTTGGAGAAGTATTTCCCAAGATCTTCGAGAGATACTTACCAAGAGGAGTTCCTCTCCCTTGTTCAGGGAAATCTGTTTGTGGTCCAGTATGAGGCCAAGTTCGCGAATCTGTCGCGATTCGCACATGAGATGGTATCTACAGAGGAGTTGCGCACTCGGAGGTTTGAGAGGGGACTTCGACCTGCTGTTAAGGATAGGGTTGCAGCTCTGGATATAGAGGTGTACATCAAGCTGGTGGAATCTGTTATTCAGGTCGAGAACTCATTGGCAAATAGCTGCAGGATTAGATAGAGCGGGAGCCAGCAAGGCAGTGGAGATGCACAGTCCCAGGGGCGCAGGGGCAAGCGCCAAAGGTCGTCTGGACCTAGTTCTTGTTTTGCTGGATCATCTCAGCCGCAGTCGTCTGCACCTACACTTTCAGTGGAGGCAGCCATCGACTCAGAGTGATGGTGGACAGACCAGACTACCGCAGGCTAGGGCTTATGTTCTCACTGATCGCAGTGCTTCCAAAGCACCAGTGGCGTCTGATGCTGCTGTTACACCAGCCATGATCAGAGGAACTCTTCTAGTCTTTAGATCGTGGGCCAATGTTCTCATCGACACCGGAGCATCACACTCATTTATATCATCTGTATTTGTATCTACTTTGGGGTTGGAAATATACTGGTTGGGTATGACCATGTGCATGGAGACCCCAGTTAGTGGGAATGTGACGTTGAGCCTTATCTGTAGGTCCTGTGTGTTGGAGGTCGCCGGTCGTTGTTTAGAGTTTGATTTTATCATCCTAAACATGACCACGTTTGATGTCATCTTAGGGATGGACTGGCTGACCACCTACCGTGCTTTTATAGATTGCGAGCGACGGAGAGTGTCGATCTGTACGCCGAAGGGTGACTGCTTTTACTTTGTGGGTGATCGGATGAAGGCCTGATGTCAATGCCAGGTGCCACTCGGGTTTGAGGAGATCTGGGTTTTCTCTTTTCTGCGCTCAGGTTGGATGAGCCGGTTGGGGTTCGAGGAGTGTTACCTCCGGTAGTGTGGGACTACCCAGATGTCTTTCCTGACAATCTGTTTGAGTTTCCACCGAGCCGAGATGTGGAGTTCTCCATTGATCTTGTTCCGGGAGTTGCTCCTATCTCTATGCCATCGTACCGTTTTGCACCGGTTGAGTTGCAAGAACTCAAGGTGCAGTTGCAGGAATTGCTTGATAAGGGGTTTGTACGGCCCAGTACATCGCCGTGGGGAGCTCCAGCTCTCTTTGCAAAGAAAAAGGATGGTTCATTGCGATTGTGTATAGATTACAGGAAGTTGAACCAGGTGACGGTGAAGAACAAGTATTCGATGCCGATGATTGACGACTTATTTGATCAATTGAGAGGGTCCCGTTGCTTTTCTAAGATTAACTTGAGATTAGAGTATCATCAGCTGAGGATCAAAGAGGACATAGCGAAGACCGCCTTTCGGACTCGTTATGGTCACTACGAGTTTCTGGTTACGCCGTTCGGTTTGACAAACTCCCCTGCTACATTTATGGATCTGATGAATTGTATCTTCCACCCTTATCTGGACAGTTTTGTAGTTGTGTTCGTGGATGACATTCTCGTTTATTCACCCACGAGGGAGATGCATGAGGAGCATCTACATGTTGTCCTACAGCTTCTGAGGGAACATCGCTTGTATACGAAGTTCGAGAAGTGCGAGTTTTGGATGACAGAGGTGTGATTCCTTGGACACGTGGTGTCGAATGATGGGGTATCAGTAAATTCGACGAAAACTGATGCAGTGACGGATTGGCAACGATCAAAGAATGCTTTTGAGATACGCAGTTTTCTCGGTCTAGCAGGTTATTACCGGCGGTTTGTGCAAGACTTCTCTAGGCTTGCAGCACCGATGACGCGTTTGACGCGGAAGGGAGTCACGTTTGTATGGAGCGAGTTTTGTGAGTCAGCTTTCCAGGAGCTGAAGAGGAGACTAACCAGTGCACCAGTTCTAATTATTCTAGAGCGAGGTCTGAGATATACTGTGTATTGCGACGTGTCACTTGATGGTTTGGGCTGTGTGTTGATGCAGGGAGGCAAGGTTGTAGCCTATGACTCGCGACAACTGAAGACGCACGAGAAGAATTACCCGATTCATGATCTGGAGTTGGCAGCTGTGGTCATCCCCTTTAAGACATAGCGACATTATTTATATTGTGAGCATTTTAAAGTTTTCTCTGATCACGAGCTTGAAATACTTTTTTCACAGAAAGACCTGAATCTTCGCCAGAGACGATGGATGGAATTGTTGGGAGACTACGACTTTGATTTGCAGTACCATCCGGGGAAGGCAAATGTCGTAGCTGATGCGCTCAGCAGGAGATCTCATGGCTCGTTAGCTTCTGTAGCTATACGGGAATGGGACATGCTTTGAGTTGTCGGGGAGTTTGTTTTAAGTCTTGAGGAGACAACAGGAGGTGCGACCTCATGTTCAGTTGCTTCATAGCCTACATTGATTGCACGCGTGTTAGAAGTTCAGAGGATCGATCCAGAGGCTCAGATGATACGAGACCGCATTGCCAGTGGGACAGATACAGCAGGATGGGTGATGAGTTCAGTTCAGAATCTGAGGTTGTTAGGGCGTTTGTGCCAGAGTCGTGCCGTGCTGAGGTGCTACATGAGTTTCATCACTCACGTCTTGTAGTGCATCCGAGAGGCACGAAAATGTATCACGATCTACGCCGTCAGTTCTGGTGGACGGGAATGAAGAGGGATGTGATCCACTTCGTTTCTCGTTGCTTTACTTATCAGCAAGTGAAGGTGGAACACCAGAGACCTGCAGGATTGTTGCAGCCGTTGTCGGTGTCTGAGTGGAAGCGGGAGAATGTCACTATGAATTTTGTATCAGAACTTCCACGCTCGCCGAAAGGACATGATGCTGTTTGGGTTGTAGTGGATAGGCTGACGAAGTCAGCACATATTCTTCCCATTCGAGTGAGAGACTCGGTGGACAAATTGAGCAGATTGTACATTCAGGAGATAGTCCGACTACACGAAGTACCGGTGACTATTGTTTTTGATCGAGATCCGCGCTTTACATCGCGCTTTTGGCAGTCTTCAGGTGGCTTTGGGGACGAGCTTGACTTTTAGTACAGTTTTTCATCCTCAGACCAACGGTCAATCTGAGAGGACCATTCAGATTTTGGAGGACATACTGAGAGCCTGTGTGCTTGATTTTCGGGATTCTTGGGAGGATCATCTATCATTGGCAAAGATTGCATACAACAACAGCTATCAGTCCAGTATTGGGATGGCACCGTATGAGGCTCTGTATGGTAGGCCGTGCAGATCGCATGTGTGTTGGACAGAGGTGGGAGAAACCGCTGTTTTGGGACCCGACTTGGTGCGGGAAACGACGGAGGAGATTACAGTGATTCGTCAGCGTTTGGTGACAGCTCAGAGCCGCCAGAAGAGTTATGCTGATCGGAGGAGGAGACCATTAGACTTTGCCGTGGGAGACCATATGTTTCTGAAGGTCTCGCCACGCAGGGGTTGATGAGATTTCGTCGTAGCGGAAAGCTATCACCACATTTTATCGGACCATTTGAGATCCTGGAAAGGATTGGGGTGGTAGCATACCGTCTGGCTTTGCCGCCTCAGTTAACATCTGTGCATAACGTCTTTCACGTCTCTATGCTCCAGAGGTATGAACCGGATCAGTCTCGTGTGTTGGATTGGACTGAGTTGCGAGTTGATGAGGATGTGACGTATGAGGAGCGTCACGTGAAGATTCTGGATACGAAGGAACAGGTGTAGCGGGGGAGAACAATTGCCTATATCAAAGTTCAGTGGCTTCATCACAGGGTTGAAGAAGCGACTTGGGAGCTTGAGTCTGGGGTTCGTGAGCGATACCCGGAGTTGTTCACCTCGTGACCTAGTAGTGAATTTCATGGGCGAAATTCCTTAAGGGGGGAGAGTTGTGAGACCCTGTACCGTTTTATTTTCATATTTATGCATATTTGGTGTTTTGTACACGTGTTGGCGTTTTCGCCTTAATATGCTTATATGAATTATGATACATGTTTTGGTTAATCAGAGTATATGGGATTGGTCCCGGGAGCTGCGGAGAGTTACGGTGCGAATTTTAAAAATTTTAAAAAAAAGATATTTTGAAGGCCTATAAATATCTGGAGTTAGATATTTTCAAAAGATATTTTCAAAACTTAACTCCTAAGTTTCCTCCAAACTCTCCCTGCCTTCTCTCTAACTTCTCGGGGGCCCGGGGCTTAGTTTTTGATAAACCAACTGCTGATCCTTAGTATCGACAACGTGGTCTACGCATCCATCCGGACAGAATTCAATTCCGACGAAACTCGAATTTGCACGTGGATCGGAACGTCGAATTTTTGACCCAACGAGGTAGGATCTCATATTCTACTGCTGTATAAGGGTACCATATGTAATTCTATACTGTTTCACCGTTTAAAAATGCATGAAATGTGATTTTATGTTTTAGATCTGATTTTTTATTTAAAACGGTTTTTTTGGCGTTTTCGGTGGATGAAAGTGTGTTTTGAAGGTTTCCTTTCGAGGTTGTGGTGCAAGGTTTGAGCGTGTTGATGGTTGAGGGTGTTTGATGAGTGTTTGATGGGTGTTTGGAGGTTCAATTTGAGTTTTGGAGGCAAAAACCAATGAACCCATAGCCAAAAAAACAAATTTTAGAGAAGTTCAGTCGACTGAACCTTAGAGGTCAATTTTGGGGAGTTCAGTCGACTGGACCAGGAGGGTCAGTCGACTGAAATTGCTTCTGTTGGGTTTCTCCTTTTCCAGTGAGATTTTCAGTCGACTGGGGGCTTGAACCATTCGACTGGGGTCCTGTATGGGCTGATTGGTGGTGGTTTTGATGGTTCGGGTGGTTTGTTTGGGCCAAGGTTGATTTGCAAATGAGGTTTTTTTATGAAAACTTTTAGGAGAAACGTGTTTATTGGAGGCTTGGAGCTAACCCTAGGGGTTGAGGCTCGCTTTCTAAACGTTTTCATAAAATGTGTATGTTTTTACATGTTTTGGTTTGATCTCTATGGTTTCATGGATTGGATCT
>JAOTRH010207790.1:0-11004 GCA_034768845.1 Heliamphora exappendiculata | reverse complement strand
TACGCACGAAATCAATACGCACAAAAAAAATCACACAAAAGAGAATAAAATAAACGCACACATAATAGGGATACCTAAACATACCATAAAAATCCTAAAATCTCATGATGGACAAACAGACCTGACGTGACCGTTGAGGTCCTAGCGGTTGCCAAGCCCAAACCCCTTCAAGCCGTGCGGGGGAAGTTCATATCTCACTTCTCACTCTCGCTCTACCCTTCAATCGTTCTCAACTCTCTATTGCTTCCTCTCGCCTCTTAACTTCCATGCCTCTAGCTTTCACCTTCACATGATGTTTACTTTACTGTTTGTGATCCTATTTCTTTTTATGGTGGGTCCAGGCCAGGATAATGACTTGGGGGCACGAAAAGGCCCTTCTGCTACTAGAAGTTCTTCCATGGGGACTCTCAGACGTACGACCTCCAGTTTTCATGCGGGTGGGGTCACCTCCACGCAACCTTCTGTTGCGATAGACGCCTTCGTGTTCGAGGCAGAGCGTGCCTCGCGCCGTGTCGTTGAGGAGAAGGCACGAGCAGCTGCCGAGGTGCAGGCAGCTGCAAATACTGCTGCTGAGGCCGTAATGGCGAACTTCTTGGATCCTGACGCTGGAGAGGGCCATTCAGCACCTTTCGACGCGCACACCTACGCTCTGGTTCCCTATTGCTTGCTTCCAGGTGGGATGCGGCGTTGCGAGCCATCCACGGACTCCGTCGCTACTGATGTACTTCTTCGAGATTCGGACAAGAACATGTCTCGCCAGCGCTCATCGGTAAGTTCCCTATCCTTACTATTTCAATACCAAAGCATGTTATATGATATATCAAACGTAGACGCATGCTTAAAATCTCCCATGTGATGTATTATGATATGTTGTGATATGATGATGATATGATATCTATGATAACTGTGCATGATATTTGAGATCTAGACATGTAAAACTTAGCTTTAGGGACATGTACAATGGAGATTAAACCAGTAGGAACACGTGGATTTGAAGAAGCAATTATTTTAGTGAAATTTACAAAGTAAAATGCATGAATTTTTTTTTTATTTTTAGGAAAAAACATAAAAACTAAGGGATGAGTTTTTTGTTTATTTTATTTTTAGGGCTGAACATAAAAATCAAAAATAGGGGATTTTTTTGTTTTTTTGTTCTTGGGACTCGACATAAAAAATTTAAGGGAGAAAATTTTTAAATATTTTAAAATTTTAGAGGAAATTTTTGTTGAAAATCCTAAAATCTAAGGAAAATTTTAAAAAAAAATCACAAAAACTTAAGGGGTGTTTTTCAAAAATCTTAGAAAAATAATAGAAAGAAAATCAAAGAAAATTTTCTAAAAGTTCTAAAAAATTAGGAATTTTTTTTTCAAAAATCTTAAAAGATTCAAAGGAAATTATTCAAAAGTTTTAGAAAATTGGAAATTTTTTTCAGAATTTCCATCAAATCAAGGAAAACTGAGAAAAATATTTAGAAATTTTTAGAAAATCAAGCAAAATTCTAAATATTTGAGGAAAATTTTCAAAAAAAATTTTGAGGAAAAAACTTTTAGAAATTTTTAGAAATCCTAAAAACTTTTTAGAAAATCATAGAAATTTTTAGAAGATCCTAGAAAATTTGAGGAAAATTTTAGAAAAATCCTATAAATTGAGAAAAATTTTAAGAAAATTCTAGAAATTTTTAGAAAGTCTTAGAAATTTTTTTTAAGAAAATCCTAAGAAATTAAAGGGTATTTTTTGAAAATCTAGAAAATTGGGAAGAATTTTTGAAAAATCTTAATGAATTAGGAAAAATTTTGAAAATATTTTAAAAATTCTTAGAAAATTAACAAAAAATATTAGAAAAACGGGAAAAAAATCTCTAGAAAATTAAAGAAAATTTTTTAAAAAAATTGGGGAAAGTTTTTAAAAATTCCTAGAAAATTGAATGAAAAATTTCGAAAATCTTAACGAATTAAGGCAAATTTTTATAAAATTTTTAGAAATTTAGGGGCAAATGGGCAAAACACAAATATCAGGGGTAGAGAGATTTTTTTTATCGTTTTTTTTCAAAAAAATTTTGGTTATTTTTTGGATGATTTTTTAGGAAGAATAATTAACACAAAATGATAGAGATTTACCTAGCACACCAGGGCTTAGGGTTTTTAATCTTTTACTAGGACATGCAAAACCAAAGGATCGTCACTTAGTCATGAACCTAAGATTAGGAAGATTTGCTTGGCGTATCAAAGCTTGGAATTCCAGGTCTTTTACTAGGATGTGCAGGGTGTGAAAGATTCGCCTAGCGTACCAGGGCTTAGAGTGCCTAGTTTGTCTAGGGCTTAAGAAATTTACCTAGCTTGCCAGAGCTTAGGGTGCCTAGTTTTTCTAGGGCTTTGGGTGCCTAATTTTTCTAGGACTTGAAGGATTTTCTTGGCGTACTAGGGCTTAGGGTGCCTAGTTTGTCTAGGGTTTGAAAGATTTGCTTAGCGTATCAAGGCTTAGGATGCCTAGTTTGTCTAGGGCTTGAAGGATTTGCCTCGTGTACCAGGGCTTATGGTGCCTAGTTTGTCTAGGGTTTAGGGTGCCTAGTTTGTCTAGGGCTTGAGAAAATCGAAGGGCCATCACACAAACATGAACCTAGGGTTTTTATTGCTTTTAATTATTTGCTGCACTTCACTTGTTTAATATGTTCTTTATGCATTCTCTCCTTGTCTTCTTCTTTTTTAGGCTGGTCATTATGTCAGAGGATTTGGTGGCTCTGCCTCCGAAGAGGTGTTGGAGTGGTATGATGCCCTCCCTGCTCCTAGCTGAGCTTACATTGATACCTCCGATTTTGCTCGGTTTATACCCTTATTGGGTAGAACGAGCAACGACTGGATATGGTTGACAACTCTTGCTGAGCGATGATGGGATACCACCAATACCTTCCACTTCACCACATTCGAGGCTACCCTGACGCCTCTGGACTTTGCTCTGATCACCGGCATCCGGGTTAGTGGTGCCCCTATTCCATTCGATCCGACCGTCACCCGATCCACTGATGCACTGATGCATTTTCTTGGAGCTGTTTCCACTCAAATGGACAGAGATCGCGTCAGATACACCTGGTTTTTTGACCGTTTCTGCCACTTCCACTGCATTGATCCATGCCACTTCGAGTGGGTCGCCCGGGGTTTTTTGATATATATGTTCGGTACCTCATTGTTCTTGAACAATGAGAACACCGTTCATTTACATTACTTAGGTGCCCTAGCTCGTCTAAACCGGGTCGCTTCATTCGACTGGGGGTAGCTGCTCTCACCACCCTCTACAGCTTTACGAGGGCTCTCACTCGGTTCCCCCAAGAGTTCAGCATCGAGGGATACTGGAGGGTCTGGGAGGTATGATTTAGTATTTGCCCTTTATCATTCGTTTATGTTTATCTATCATCCATTATCTGTTTGTTGACATCTTTTCTTTTTCAGCTATGGACTTATGAGTTTCTCGGGCTTCACGTCCTAACGAACTCCTTAATGGACCCTATAGTCATTCCCCGAGCAGCCCGGTGGTCCTGAGGGCAGAAGGGAAAAAAGGCTGGGGGAAAAAACATAGACCGTTTTAGGGTCTCGTTGGACCTGCTGACCCTAGACCAAGTATCATTATTTTCTGCTTACTGTACTGTACATTACTCTCTACATTATACTGTTCACTGCACTGCACTTCACTGTACTATACTGTTCTTAGTTCTGCACACTGATTATTGTACACCGATTGTCATACTGCACTGCTTACTGTTCTTCGCATTGCACTGTACTTTGAATTATTGTAGGTCCACTCGGATGTTTGGAGAGGGGTAGAGGATTGGGCTGGCACAGATTTGACGCGTAGCCGAGACCTCACCTCGAGGTGGATCCTACTGGAAGGTCTATTCGGTAGGGAGTATTATCTTGGCGAGCGAGTGGTCTGCCAGTCGCTTGGTCTCGATCACTTCAGGATACCGGTGGTCCCTCCAGTCTGTATGCACTGGACCAATCTCTTGAGCTGGGTTAACTTACTGCTGGAGATGGTGGGGACCCACGCTACAGAGCTGTTGGTGCCAGAGGGGGACTACACCTCCTGGGCCTGGGCACATTTACTGGGTCCCCTAGGACCTGGCCTGCTACCCCTGGTGGTAGGAGGAAGGGACGAGCACCGAAGGCTGCGGATGCCGGTGCTGCTGCAGTTGCTGACATTTGAGCTGGAGCTGCTGGAACTGTTGGGGCTGGGGCTGTTGAGGTGCCCTGGACCGTATTGGCCTTTTTTGCCGGGTACCCTTTCGACATCCCTATCCCGGTTCCTCATGCTCCAGAGTTCCGACCGGTGCATGCTCAAGTTTGCTTTTTTTCACGGCTTTCTTTTCTATTCTTCTTTTATTTAGACTGCTTACCTTTTCATTTCTTTGGGGAGGTGGATCAGGCCTGGCTAGACCGCCTCATGCTGGTGGTGAGCGGTATGCGGACCCTTATTCGCCAGCAGGACGTTGCTCTACGTGCAGCGGGGGTCCCCTTCGTCCCTCTGCTAGTGAGTATTTTCCTTTTGATCTCATCGTCCCATTCTGTACTGTTCTCTTATTTTTGTTTCTTTCTACAAGCACCAGTACCTGTCACCGGTGTAGTCCCATCACAGGCTCCTGCTCAGCCATCTGCTACTACTCCGATTTCAGTACGAGGTTGTGGGTCCCGTGCTTCTTCTCGAGCGCGTCCTTCCTGAGGAACTGTCTCCTCAGCCCGACGCCATTCCAGGGTCATATCCTCCTCTTCTGGCAGCGATGACAATGACAGTTTTGATAGACTTTTTGAGGATGACAGTTCGGAGGAGGCTGGTCCTTCTTTTCGCCGGTTATTCATATAATTGTATGAATAACACTACCACACCTAGGTTTTTAAATTGATTTTTTCACCAAAAATTCAAAGTGCTCATACAATCCTCACGATAGTTTGAAAATCATAAAACCAAGTGATTTATCAACAGCCCTTATATGACCACAAATGATTTAATTATGTACCGACATTGTCTTTTTTCAGAACTCGATTAACAATTATAGACTCTCGGCCAATTAACCTAGGTCCGGACTACATCGTGACTCACTAATCAATCACAAATTCTATAATACGCCACAACAATAAACATCCAACCTGGGCAACTACTTTATTTTTGGGGGCTAACCCGAAGGAAAAAAGCATATATTTGTGCAAAATTTCTGAACTTTCATCGAGGAGTAATGTAAGCCCAATTTAACCATATTGTTCTAGTACGTCTATTAAATCATTTAAACGAAAATTAACTACACGCACACGTGTGCAATTCAAAATTCATGGATTAAACCACAACAATTTCACAATGTTCAACAATTTCAACCTAGGCGTGAAATAAAACCCCAACCCCCAGATTAACTTAAAATCAGTAACAATCCATCTTTTTATGATATTAACATGGATTCTTAATTATTTTAAAAGATTATATGAAGATCAATTCTCCAATCTCATAAACCCAACAAAACCCAACTCACACATCACTAATCCAACATAAACCAAGTTCATTTGTCTTGAATCCAACAAAATTAGGGTTTAAAGTGTGAAATCATTACTCAAAGCATTTTAATCATCCAAAAATGCATTTAATTACATAAATTAAACACTTTAATCAGGATAGTCTAGTATCATACTGTTTGGGATAAAATTTGAAACTTTTAACTTCCCGCGAACACCCCAAAAGCATCAAAAGCGAATTTTATTCAGATGGAAGTGAAGCTCTCGTCGCGTAGATCACTTTCTATCTTAGTGTCACTAGAATAAAAGCTGAAGACCAAGAAAAGAGGGAAAGAAGCCTAAGTTTTTCCCAAAATCTCCATGGATGGAGCTTGGAAGAGAGAGAAAGAGAGAAAGAAGAGAGGGGGAGAGATACACGTGAGAGTGAGAGATGAGAGAAAGCTTTGGTGTCTTCCAAAGCAAGACAAAGATGATGGGCCAACCCCCACCCACTAGCACCAAACCCAAAAAAAAATGATTTTAATCCTTGTGATGCATTTTTAATTCACATATATGCATCGATAATATCAAAATAAATATTTTTAAGTTTTCATTAACCAAAAATTATTATTTTATTAATTATCAAATTTTAACATTATTTTCAATTTAAAATTTGCGGGACTCCACGCACATCGACAGATTTACCCAAAACTCAAATAAGAGTTACCAGCCCCACTTATCACCATCCATATGATAATCGATATATGATTAGCAATTTATAACCAACTCGTGTCAATTAATATACACATCATATTGTTTACCAAAATAAAAACGAACACGATTTTACAACTCTTCCCCGTAAAAGATATTTCATCCTCAAAATTCGCCACACGATCAAGATGAGAATAGGTCCAAATATTTAGCTCAAACCTCAGACTCAAGCTCCTACGTGACCTCTTCAACGCCATGGTAAAGCCACAAGACCTTAACATAAACAATGGTCCTCTCACGTAAAAATTGTTTCTTCGTATCAAGAATCTTCACTGATCGCTCCTCATAAGAGATGTCCTCCTCCACTCGCAACTCGGTCCTATCTAGAACATGAGACGGATCTGGCTCATACTTTCGAAGCATTGAAAAATGAAATACGTTGTGATGACTATGCCTGAATCTATAGACGTCGTCCGACTTTGGTACTTAATAAAATCAAGTAATGAATTGTGTTCGCAAAACCTTTATGAAGTGGTTGATGGAATTGAGAAATGAAAAACCTTGATAACAGTTGAAATGAAGAGGATATAAAAGATTGAACTACGATTTGTGTGTGTAAATGGTATTAGTTTTGTAAGAAAAAATCGGTTATGTGAATAGAAATTTATTAGAAAAATAGAATGGGTTTTAACTAAAATTTGTTGTATATTCGCATAATCATAATCGCATGTCATGTATTTGTTCATATGTAGTCTTTTTTCTATGAGTCTCAGCTTATGTTGCTTAACCCATTTCAAATGATAATGAAAAGATAGTAGTCGATTGAGAAGATGGGTCGTGGAGCCCGTTTTTGTATCATCTTGATAGGATTACATTCTTTTGTAGTAAGATCTTTTATGAAGTGAATATTATAAATGTAATTCTTTTGGAACATTGATTAGACGTTGTTGGGTTGGTGTAACTCGTTTTGTAAGGCTTTAAAGCTACACGTTCTTGACCTGAATGCATGAGAGAATGTTGGGTGTTTGTTTCAGGTTTGTATCGTTTGTTTTCGTTTAAATTCCATTGATTAAAACGTTGAACTTCAATGATTGAGATGTTTGGAGTTATTTTAATGCCTGGAAATGTTGTTTTTCGTGGCTTGGATATTATAGATTGCATGTGCAAAGATATATTTTGAGTTTGGAGGTTGGGTTTTTTGAAACAAGTTTGGATAAAGTGGCTTAGGACTGAATCGCTCGATGGACCGATCGATCGGTCTATCGAGCAGCCAATCGCCTCTCTTGATTTCTCTGTTGCAGAGTGAAATTATTGCGAGTTGCACAAGACCGATCGAGCTTTCTATCTGTTGGAGGCAATTTGTCACTTTTCTTCTTTTGGGCCTCATTTTCAATGGGATGCTTTTTCATGGTTCTTTCAAGGATATTTTGTGAGAATTTTGAACCCAAAGTCTTATTTGTTAAAATTTTTCTAAACTTTGGATTTTCTATCGATTCCACGAGGTTGGTTCATGGACCTTGGGGTTGAAGGCACGACAAGCTTTTAGCTTGCTATTAATTTTAATAATAAATTATAATTTTTTTAAATACTCATAACTTTTGTTATAAATTATAATTTTTTTTTATAAATAACTAATTTCAGTTACGAAGTAACATATTTAATAAATACTCACGACCTCTACTATAAACTATAATCCATATACTATTAATTTTAACAATGCAATACAAAATTTGTATTATGGAAAAATATTTTTTCTCAAAAAAAAAGTGTTTTATTGAAACTTATAATTTTCTGCAATAACTGAACACATGCAAAAATAAAATAATTAAGTTTTTCTTTTTCGTTTCCTTACCTGTTAAATGAACGAGGCCATGGTTGTTGACACAATAGTGTTTGGATGAGTTTTTGGAGCCATCTTTTAATTTAACTTTTTGTTACCAATTTTAGCAACAAGTTAGTTAAAAAAAATTTAAATATTTATAAATTTTACTATAAATTATAATTATTTGTTCTATAAATAACTAATTTTAACTACAAGATAGTATATTCATCAAACATTCACAATTTATGCTACAAAATTATAATTTTTAGACTATTAATTTTAATAATTCCAAACATCATCAATAATCTTACGTTTAAAAAATGAGTATTGCAACATGCATATATACCATACCGAGATTCTGACGCACTACTCGTACATCCTACACAAATATAAAATTTACCTAATATAAAAATAGAGTGTTCAAATCTGTATTCGAATCTATGCACATAGGGTTTCTTTGTTATTTTGGATAAGGTAAATTACATTTACCTCCCTTGAGGCTTAAGCTTATTACAAGAATCTTCTTTATAGTATCTAAAATTACACTACCCCTTGTCAAACATATTAAGCAGATGTCGTTAATTGAAAATAAACTTCTACTTTTTTTACCCTTTACTTCACAACCATTCTTCTTCTTATTTCTTTACTTTAATTCTACTGTAATCTCAAAAATCAACCCCTAACCCCAAAAAATCCATCAACAATTAAAGAACAAACCCCACAGGGACCTCTCCTATGGTTGGCCCATCATCTTTCTCTCTCTCGACGTTGCTTACCGCCACTGCCGGCTCAAGGAAAGATCCGTCGCCAAGCTCTTCTTCATGAAACCCCCCATCTTCACAGCCGCTGCTGCCACCGTCATTGGCATCATCACCGACATCGGCGACTACCTCTAAGCCTACGGGGTGGCGCGGCTCCCGGTATTTACTTCCTCCTTAATCGTTGCCTCCCAGTTGGTGTTCACGGTGCTCTTCGTGCTCACTGTCGGCACTGGGGTTCTGGCGCTTCACTCAAGCGGTGACCGGCCCAAGGGCGAGTCCAATCGGGAGTATTTTCTAGGGTTTTTCATGACCGTTGCAGCGGCGGTTTTGTACGGGTTCATGTTACCGGCGATTTAGTACCAGCCTTTTCTAAGATTTTTCTTCTCTTTTTTATGATTAATAAAGAAAGAGTGGCAGTATCGGACAATCAATTGAAACATCTTCAACCAAAAGCAAAAAAAAGGTTTGTGAATTGGGTTTGTCAGACAAAAAATTTGTTTGTGAATTAGGTTTGTCAGTATAATAAGGAAGGATGGAATGAGTAGGTTTGAATGTGCAAAAGTTGAGTTGTAATTTAGGATTTTGTTCTGAAATTTGTTCTTTATATTCATTTGAGTTTTCTCTGTATTAATTTGTTCTTTATCTCCGGTGAATGATTTTCTCTCTCTCTCTCTCTCTCTCTCTCTCTCTCTCTCTCTCACTATATGTTCATCACAATAATTGATATTTTCCAGTCGACATCGGCTATGGTGGTGATCTCTGGTTTGGAATTTTGGACTTCGGTGAAAATTTGTATCCGACTTTGGGGGTAGTTTTAGACAGAGAGAATGTAGAGAGAGTGAGATATGGGGATTGCAATTTTTAGACTTTGTCAAAATTTCTGGACTTTGTCAAAAATCTATTAGGATTGCTTTGCTGAAATTCTTGAATTTCTAGACTTTTCTAAGTAGTTTTCGATGTCGTAGTGACGGACGTTGGTGGTGGTGGTGGTGGTCAAGGAGAAGTCTTGGAAACTTTGTAGCAAGTTGTTGAGATTCATCGGACTCATTATTCTGCCGAGATTGCCATTGCTTCATATTGAGGTCCATGGAATAAGAGAGGGAGAGAGAGAGAGAGTCTGGTTTTTCTTAGTCTGGTGGGTTTTCATTACTCGGGAGAGAGAAGAGAGAGAGAAGAGGGTGATGAGGGAAAATTTTAAAAAATAATAATATGAATAAGGGTAAATTGAAAATAATACAAAATAATTGCTGATCTTAGTATTTTTCGTTAAGTTTTTTTAACGGTTATTTGATGAAAGAGAGGATCTGAAATATAAAAACAAAATAGAAGAGGGAGCAGCGTAATTTTAAAAACTACATAAGAGGCCCCTATAATAAGTTTAAACCTAAGGGGAGGTAAACGTAATTTACCCTTTTGGATATGATTGGATAGGATATGAGTAATTAATAATATTGGGGGCTCTACATATTTTTTTTTGTATATTAATAGACTACAATGAGAAATTTAGTTCATATTTGGTTAAAGTGGAATAAAAAATGAGATATGAATTATAGAGTTATTTTTATACTATTAGATAAATAAAAAAGATAATCTGAAATCTTGTACTAATAATACTAAAAAAATTTAGTATTATTAATCCTATGAATGAAAGATTAATAATTCTTTTTTTATCGAACTATTAGTCTTAATTTCGCAATACAAACATAAAATTTATGAAGAGCTTGGCGACTCAGTGGTCTTAGCCTTATAGGCTGCTCACCCAGTCAGCGGTTCGAGTCCCTAAAATCTTTTTCTCCTCTCCTCTTTCCGCTGTCATTGTACTCCCCATCAAACAAAACATAAAATTGACAATACTAAAAAAATAATTTTTTTAATACATCAATCTTATCCCCTAACTAAATCTACTATCTCTTAATAGCTCCCAACAAACAAGATTATAATATTTTAATTAAAAAAAATACATGCGGTAACAGTTGCAACAAGTAGTATCCGGTGGTAATCCCACGCAGCATATTGCACGTCACATCACCCACGCACCACTCTTTCTCACCTCAAAAGTTGTTTGGTGTTATTTATAGCTTTCATTGTCAATTCAAGTTTTTTTTTGACTTTTTAGGTTAAAATAGTAAAAAATTAATATATTTTAGTTTTGTCACAAAAAGGATTTAAAAATTTAACAAAAAAATAAAATTAAAATATTAATTTTTAAAATATTATATTTAAATTCTTACTTATTTTTAAAAAT
>JAOTRH010207779.1:0-11004 GCA_034768845.1 Heliamphora exappendiculata | reverse complement strand
TTCGGGGCTGGGGGTTTTAGGTCGGGGTTGGGGGTTGAGACTCTAGGAGTTTGGGGTCCGAAAGTCACTCCCACCACCGTCGCTGCCATTGCTTCTTGCTACCAATTCTAGCACTACCTTATCCACTAGCATCACCATTTTCAAAGTCGCAACAAAATACATAAAAATATTTTTTTTAAACATATTATCAACATAAAATATTTTTTAATGAAAATATTTTTTCGTCAAAACAAAAGGAGTCATAGATAAAAATACTTTTTTATTTTCTAAACTTCATATTTTTGGGTGTGATATTTTTACTTCTTTAATTACTGCGTCGATAAGAATTTAAAAACAAAAAAAGATATTATTTATGAAAAAAAAAATTTATTTTTTTATTTTTTCTTTAATAACTGTGTTGATAAGAATCTAAAAACATAAAAATTAAAAAAGTAAATTACACCTAGACCCCTTGTATACTTTGAATATATCATTATCTTTTCATTTACTCTCGAAAATATCACGACACTCTCTTACTTTATAAAATGTGTTACAATTTACCTCATCGTTAATCAACCGTCTGTTAACCCAAGAAAAAGTATGATGTCATCAAAAAGTTAATTTAAAATGACAAATTTACCTTTGTATTCATATGATCTATCTTATATCTCGAACCATCTCCACTAATCCCCTGCCACCAGATTTATCACCTCAATAAACTGCCACCACTAACTCACCTGTCTACCACCAAACAACACCGCACTTGGTGGCCAATCAAGAATTAAGTCCTTCTCTGTTTTGATTCTTTTTTCCTATTTCTGTGAATTCGATTATTTTTTTGAATCAATTCTTAATTTTTTTTTTCTTAGCAATGGCTGAAATGAAGGATAAATTCAAGGGGTTTAGGAAGAAGGTTAGCAATCTGTTCTCTTCCTCTTCTTTGGGTAAATTCAACGGCAAAGGCAGAGTATTGGGTTCGTCTTCTTTGGGCCCGACTAATCCAATTCGCGCTCGGCCGAGTCAACTCTCTAGTTCCTCGGCGAATTCCAACCCATTGCCTCAGAAGCCAGTGAATTCGAATCATCAATCGACGAATCGCTCAAATTACCACTTCATCTCCTTTAAATCTCTGCAATGCTATCTTTGCCTTCTTCAATTCTCTCTTTGCCTTCATTCTCTCCTTCTTCGGTCTTCATTCATATGTACAGCCTCTCTGAGAATAACAATTTACAGAAAGAGCACAGTAACAACTTAAGAGAGAGCACACTAACCAAAATCAAACTTTTCAGTGGATTTTTAAGAGAGAGCGCAGTAACGAAATAACCAAAATCTCAGAGAATAGCAATTTACAGAGAGAGCACAGTAACAACTTAAGCAACTAAAAATCAGACTTTTGAGTGGATTTCTTCAGTCAACAAGCTCTACAAAAAATAATAGAAGAACCGAAAATGCCTTTGACCAAAAATGATACCCAATAATGTCGCCGTTGGCAATCGAGTCGTCCAAAAATGATACCGATGCTGAGTATTGCAACATTCTCAACCCCATCCAGTGGGTTTGACACCGCCACCGCCACCACCACATAGGAGATCTAGAGGAATGAAGAAAAGAAAGAGAGGTGAGGGTTTCATTATGTAGGGTCCTCTTGGAATAAACAAACAATAAATAACGATAGAGATGTGAAATATGCGAAGTAATCATAAACATAAAACAGAAAGAGAAGAGATTGGGTGAATGAGAAAGCTAATCGAGTACGAAGCAATAGTAGTAGGAACAATGCGTCTGGCTCCCTCTAATCTGATGATCCCTGAAAGTACAACTATTCATCCTATTTATAATCCTTAGAGGAGTTCTGTTATAATTAGGATAGGATTCCATAAGAGATATGATTAAATTATGAAAGGTGATTTCAGATAATCAAGGAATTCTATCCCGAAAATCGGCCAAATAGTGTTCTACTCCAACTCAACTAAGTTGGCCAACAGATACACTACGGGTACTCGACCCGTTCGGGTCAAATACCCGATCCACTCGGGTTGAGTGACTCTGAAGTCACTTGAGTGACTCGAGTGGGAGGGTCCTGTAGTTCGAAAAATCCTTTCTTAAGCCACCAAATCACATGTCTCCCAATGTCCCATGTAAGATTGTACTGTCATTGTTTTCATTGTCTCAACGGTTTCTCGATTCTTAGAGAAATCTATAATTGTATAGTCAGTGCTATATCCTGGCTGTTCAGTCTGTGCTGAGTCACATAGTCTGCGCTATGCCATTGTAATTAGGTAGTCAGAACTACACAGCATGTGCTGTTTTCACAGCTTATGCCATGGTAATAGTACAGTTTGTGCTGTCTTCATAGTCTGTGCCATGTTAATAGTCAAATAGTCAGTGCTATGTCATAATCTGTGCTATGCTTCACAGTTTGTGTTGCGAAATATCTTCGTCTGTAGTCAGAGCTACACTTCATAGTCTGTGCTATGGAATGTTGTATGCCTTAACGCAGTAAATAGTTATACTAGGCAGCGACCTCAGTAGCTCGGATCTTTATGGCTCGAGCAGGTCACCACTTTTCCTCGAGTACTCTGAATGCTGCATAATGCAAGTGTCTTTCCATTCACTAAGACAGACATAGCTTACTCGAGTGTCTTAGAATCGAGTGACTCTAGTCAAAGTGACTCGACCTTCCTTTGTTCGAGATGTTCGGACCCACCGAACCATTCAATCAATGGGCCACTCGTGCCTCTTACGTATCTTTCTAACCTTCAATCCACTCGGCATAGCGAGTTATTTGCCTCTTCGAGCTGCATGACTTTTGATAGACTCGGATTAATCCGAGCTTCTTGAGTTCTTCGAGTGACTCGACCACCAAGTCATTTAATCATCGAGTCACTTACTTATTAAGTCACTCTGACTTATCATTTGGGCGATTGGTCTCCTTGGGTCACCCGCTATAATATTAATTGGTCAGTTCATCTATTCGAGCCACTTCACTCGAGTCATTTATATGCCATTCAGTCGAGCCTCGCTATTCATTCGGACCATATGCTCAAGTAGCTCGGGTCTGGTTTTATTGATAATTTATACTCTTCTACTTTGAGTCATCTACACATGATATGTGTGTGTGTGAGAGAGAGAGAGGGAGAGAGAGAGAGAGAAAGAGAGAGAAAGAGAGAGATCTGCTATAAGGCTTGTAAAGGTGAGTGGTGGTGTCGGTGTGATAGCCAATTAATGATTGCTTTCGAATCACTAATAATGGCTTTGAATTTGTCAGTGGCCGATGGTGATGACTTTGGGATTTGGCGGCCAGGGTTTGGATGAAAAAAATTAGGTTGCATAGGTGCTGACGGGCTGGGAGAAGGGTATAACGGTCCTTTTTTATTTTGTTGTTAACGGTGTTAGTAGTCAGGGGGTGCAACGTGATTTCTAAGAATAAAGCGGTAGATGATAATAAATGATAAGAATAGAAAGGGTTTAACTATAATTTACCCAAATTAAAATTATATTTTTTTATTAAAAATAAAAATAAAAATAATAAACTAAATGAGAGGACTCTATCTCTATGTGTAATATGTGGATGCATGGAAAAAGTAGTGTGAACTGAAATATAAATGCGTGGAAGAAAAAAATCCACCCATTAGATGAAGGCTTCGTTTGTCACTCAATTTTAAATCAATTTAAAATTAATTTTTTTTAAAATTTTTTTGTTTAAAATTTAAAAAGCTAAAAAGTCTCATTTTTTTAACTCAAAGGCACTTAATTTTTTTTTCTTTTTACATAATTCTTTTCATATTTTTTAAAAATATCATAACTTTTATTATAGAAATTTAATTTTTTATAAAAATTATATTTTTAGAATATACTCGTCAAAATATATTAAACAACATAATTTTAAGAAAATAATTTACTCATACCTCTCTCAAGTAAATTTTAGATTTTTTGAACTTAAAATAATTTTAAGTAAAAAACCTGACTTAAAGCCAAATTATCAAACAAGGCTTATGTAACACCCCGACCCTTCTCATGGCAACGATATTGTCCGTTTTGGGTAAAACCCTCACGGTTTTGTTCTTCCCAGGAGGTCACCCATCCTTGCATTCTCTAGCGTGAGCACGCTTAACTGAGTTTTTATAGGGTCTCTATCATTTGGAAAAATGTCTCGTTGCTATGTAGGGGTCCAAGATTTTCCCTTTATAGTACAAGAATTCCATCTCCCTTTCCAATGTGAGATACCAAGATATCACAATCCACCCCCTTACGACTACGCGTTCTCAAGCAGTAGCCTGCCTGCTTTAGTAGTCTGCCAGTTCTTATCGACAAGCCCACTCAGTACCCCGCCCACATGTCATGCGAGACAGCAGGGCCCACACTCGGAGGTGGAGAGAGTCGGCTCTAATACCATTTGTAACACCACAACCCTTCTCATGGCAATGATATTGTCCACTTTGTGCAAAATTCTCACGGTTTTATTCTTCCTAATAGGTCACCCATCCTTGCATTACTCCAGCATGAGTACGCTTAACTAAGTTCTGGTAGGGTCTCTACCACATAAGAAAATGCCTCGTTGCTATGTTGGGGTCCAAGATTTTTCTTTTATAACTTAGGAACTCCCTTTTTCTTTTCGACGTGGGATACCAGGATATCACAATCCACCCCATTACGGTTGCACGTCTCCGTGCAATAGTCTGCCAGCTCCGGTAGCTTGTCAGTCCTTATCGACTCGCCCACTTAGTAGCTCGCCCACGTGTCTTGCGAAATGGCAGGGGCCCATACTTGGAGGTGGGGAAGAGTCAGCTCTGATACCACTTGTAACACCCCGACCATTCTCATGGCAATGATATGTCCACTTCGCGCAAAGCCCTTACAATTTTGTTACTCCCAAGAAATCACACATCCTTACATTACTCCAGTGTGAACACGCTTAACTGAGTTCTGTTGGGGTCTCTACTACTTGGAAAAAGGCATCGTTGCTATGTAAAGGTATAAGATTTTTTTTATAGCCAATGAACTCCCTCTCCCTTGCTGATGCGGGATACTAAGATATTATAATTCACCCCCTTAGGGTTGCACGTCCCCATGCAGTTGCCTGCCAGCTCTGATAACTTGTCAGTCCTTATCAACCCACCCACTCAGTAGCCCGCCTACATGACACGCGAGACGGCAAAGCCCTACACTCGGAGGTGGGAGAGAGTCGGTTCTGATACCATTTTGTAACACCCCGACTCTTTTTGTGGCAACGATATTGTTCACTTTGGGCAAAGCCCTCGTGATTTTGTTCTTCTTAGGAGGTTATCCATTCTTATATTACTTTAGTATGATCACACTTAATTGAGTTCTGTTAGGGTCTCTACACCTAGAAAAATGGCTCGTTGTTATGTAGGGGTCCAAGATTTTTTTTTATAGCTTAATAACTCCATTTTCCTTTTTGATGTGGGATACCCTTCTCATAACAACGATATTGTCCACTTTTGGCAAAATTCTCACGATTTTGTTCTTCCTAGGAGGTCACTTCTCCTTACAATACTCCAGCGTGAGCATACTTAACTGAATTTTACTAGGTTCTCTACTACCTAAAAAAAGGCCTCATTGGTATGTAGGGGTCTAAGGCTTTTCCTTTATAGCCCAAGAACTCCATCTTCCTTTTCGTTGTGAGATACCAAAATATCACAATCTACCCCCTTAGGGCTGCACGTCCCTGTGCAGTAGCCTGCCAGCTTCGGTAACTTGCCAGTCATTATCGACCCACCCACTCAATAACCCGCCCATATGGCATGCGAGACGGTAGGAGTCCACACTCGGAGGTGGGGAGAGTCGACTCTTATACCACTTGTAACACCCCGATCCTTCTTTTGACAACAATATTATCCTCTTTGAGCAAAGTTCTCATGATTTTATTCTTCCCAATAGGTCACCCATTCTTGCATTACTTCAGCATGAGCATGCTTAACTGAGTTCTGCTAGGGTCTCTACCACCTGAAAAAATATCACATTTCTATGTAGGGGTCCAAGTTTTTTCCTTTATAACCCAGAAGCTCTCCCTCTCTTTTCGATATAGGATACCAGAATATCTCAACTTAAATGCCAAATGTGACCACATAAGCGTCGACAATATCTCTAGAGACTTAAATGCTTCAATGTCGCTCTGCTATTACCACAAAAAGAGGCCTAATTTCAATTTCTATAAATATGAAGTTTGTATCTTTTTAATAATTTAACAATTAATCTATTAACCGTTTCCTTTGATGGAAAAAAATAAAATTAAAATCAAGTAGAGGATGTGGGGCCTAGTGTTTCTCGTTCCCATACATCCGAATGAATAAGGTTAAAAATATCAAACATACGACACATGCGAGAAATATAAGTCCGAATGAATAAGGTTAAAAATATCAAACATACGACACATGCGAGAAATATAAGTCCGAATGAATATGTTTAGAAAGTTCACACACTACATAGTGAAATTTGTGGTCTTTACATACTTTCTGAAATGATGGAAATAATAAGCACAAATACTGAAAGTTTGCATGTCCTAAATTGGCATGTTAAAGATTTAAAGTTTGACGTGAAAATATAGAGGATTAGGACTCTGATAAGACAGAAATCTGAAGACTAGAGAGATGTGGCTCCCTAAAGTAATACAGCCAATCATGCTCATATCCATTTTCAAAAATCTTCTTCGAACGCAGGACCTGAAGCAAATAATGTGTTGTAAAAAAATAACAGCACAATGCAAATTTTCAGCAAGACGATCAACAGAGAGAAGATTGAAGGTAAAATTTGGAGCATGAAGAACATAATCAAAGGTAATATCATTGGATAATGACACAACACCCTTATAACGAATAAATGAGGTGGGGCCATCTGTTAAACACTCGGTATGATTCGCAGAAGCGACATGGGTAGAAAATAAAGACAACTCACCAATCATATGATCATTGACTCCATAATCCAAAACCTAAGTAGGTTCGTCAAACTGAACGTGGAAAGCAGTGGGAATACCTTAAGCCAAAGTAGCAGTAGGGGTTGATGAGATGCCCTGGGTCCGAGCAATGAGAGAGCCAAGTTGCTTTTGAAGCTGACCAATCTGAGTCTAGAGTCGGCTAAAATCAGGTAGTACAAGAAGTTCAGGATTCACAACATTTTTTGCAACGACAGCGGTGCAAGGGAACTTAGGATTAGAGGGCTTGTTCAAAGTGTTGTATGGCTTTAATTCGGGATAAAGTTTGAAGAAACGAGCCTTAGTGTGTCCCACTGTGCTGCATTGATAATAAACAACGTTTTCGGTCGAGCCACGAGATCCAAAGCTAGCAGCAAGGGCCATCTGATCAAGTATAACTAGAGGTGCAAAAGTGGGGGGATGAGCGGATTGAAATAACCGACGTCGACACTCCTTACCATTAATAAAAGCAAAGACCTCATATAAAAAAGGCATAGGCGAGGTGTTTAAAATTTGAATTCGAATAGACTCAAATTCTGATTTTAAACCCATCAAGAATTGATATGAATGTTGATGAGCAAGCCGTTTAACTATGAGAGAAGCAACCTCAACCGAAAAATCACTTAATGGCTCAAATTATGACAATTCTTCCTATCGAAACTATAAGTGCCCAAAAAATCAGCCACAAAGAGTCTTAAAGACTCTTGAGAGGCGTGAGAAATATCATAATATAGCTCAAAGATACGGGAATCATTGCGGGCATGTGCATACATTTGTGTCAAGGCAAACCACAACCGAGAAACTTTTTCATGATACAGAAATAGATTGTAGGCATATTCTTCCATAGAATTGAAAATCCAACCCAAGATAATATAGTTATCAATATCCCACTGAATACGCCTAGGATCAGTCTCCAGGATTGCTTCTTTGTCTCCAAAAGCCAATTAGATTTTCCTTTTCTGCTAAGAAAGAGGCCAAGAGATCGGGTCTAAACAAGTTTTTTTTTCCATTCAACAATGCACTAGTAATATGATGAGCAAGTGCATGTTGAGGAAGAGAAAAGTCTGAGGGGAGTGTCCTAGATACAGCCTTGTCACTGGATTTGGCCATATCGCTGGATAAGTCTATGGAAACCAATGAAACAGAAAGGTCGGAGAAGAGGCAAAACCAAAAGCAATGCCACCAGAACAAAATGGTAACCCAAAACATGTACGGAGTAGCCAAATCCAAAAAAACAATGCTATCGAAACAAAACAATAGCCCAAAATAGGTACAAAAATAACAAAATAAAAATTTACCACATTATCACATCACCGAGGATGGCCAATCAGTGGAATAACCAAATCATGGGAATAACCAAAGCATTAGATCCAGACCATGGGAATAACTAAAGCAACTTTCAAAGGAATCGGAAACAGTTCCAAAACATAAACCAATCAACGACAATGGCGATTGGGGAATCCGATGGCGGCGATGGCGGCGACCGCGACCGAAGAAACCAACGGCGACGAGGGAAAATCTCACGGTGGGGAAACTCAACAGCGGTGACGTCGGTGGGGTTGTTTAAATGTTTCTATTGTGGTGCTAAGGCGAGCCAAGCGACGACGTGTGATGGCAATTTGCGGCTAGAGTAAGCAGCGACTGGAGACAGCAGCGAGGATGTCGTCGACAGTGATGGGCGACATTGCTAGTGGGGCCGACGATGGCGAGGATGTCGGCGGTGGGTTAGGGTTTCAGCTGGGATGGGTTGATACTGAGTATTAGGGTCTTAGGTGTGTCATTGGTGTTTTTTTTTTCTTTTTTTCTCTTTTTTTTTTATGATAGAGAGTTTGGCTCTAATACAAAAAAAAATAAAAGAATTCTGCAAATTTTAACTTACCTACCATGAGAAAAAGCCATCTATGTATAATAATGGAATAAATTTATAAAAGAAATGAGAATCAACAAAATAGAAAAGAAATAAAAATAAGAATACCACAATAAAACTAAAAATTCCTAATATCCTAAAATATATTATTTTTAATAGGGAATTTGGGAGTTCAAGGGCCCGAGGATCAAAATTCTGAGTTAGGAAGCTCGTGGTTTCGAGTCGGGTTAAGCGTCGAAACTCTAGGGGTTAGGAGTTTGAAAGTCACTGTCACTACCATTGCCGTCATTGCTTTCAACACCATCATTATCATCAATTCTACCACTACCACATCTACAACTTATATCATCATTTTTAAAGTCCCAACCAAATACAAAAATATTTCTAAAAATGCATTTTCTTGAAAATATATTCTCCACATAAAATATTTTCATAATGAAAATATTTTCTGTCAAAACAAACGGAGCTTTAGATAAAAATACTTTTTTATTTTCTAAACTTTTTATTTTTTGTTATGATATTTTTACTTCTTTAATTACTGTGTCGATAAGAATCTATAAACATAAAAATTATTTTTTTGTTAAAAATAAAAAAATAAACTTTATGAGAGAGCTATATCTCTCAATATGTAATATGTGTATGCTTGGAAAAAGCAGTGTGAACTGAAATAAAAAGGAGTGAAAGAAAAAATTCGACCCATTAGATGAAGACCTCGTTTGCCAATCCGGCTTAAGTTAAGTTCAAATTAAGTTTTTTTTTAATTTTTTTGCTAAAAGTTTAAAAAGTTAAAATGTCTCATTTTTTTAACTCAAAAGTTTTTTACATAATTTTTTTTATATTTTCAAAAAAAATCATAACTTTTATTATTAAAATTTATTTTTAATAAAAATTATATTTTTAAATGTACTTATTTAAGAGAGGTAGGAGTGATTTTAACTAAAAAATCAAAATACTATACTTAAAATTAAATTGCCAACAGAGTCGAAAATGACATGCCAAGTGTGACAACATAAGCGCCGACCATATCTCTCGAGACTTAAATGCTTCAATATCACTCCGCTATTACCAGAAAAAAAAATGGCCTAATTTCAATTTCTATAAATATAAAGTTTCGTATCTTTTTAACAAGATTATAGTTTCTCTCCAGTTCTCGAGAAAAACTAGACCAGCTAAGTTAGATTTTATTTGAATCTAAAATAGATACATTTTGACGATTTGATCCGTTTATTTTATTGTTCTAAGTATATATATTATTACTGTAAAAAATTAAATTGATTAAATATTGTTAAATGACTTAACAAATACATGTCTTGATAAAATAACTAGTAAAATAAAAAATACAGTTTATTTTTATTAACAAAAACGTGATTTATTAAGTCGTTTATCGATATCCGATCAATTTAATTTTTTACAACAATAATATATACACTTAGAACAATAAAATAAACAGTTCAGATCATTAAAATGAGTTCATTTTGAATTCAAAAAAAATTTAATTGAACCGATTCAGTCCCAACTAAAGGCAAGCCGAACTCTTTTAATAATTTAACAATTAATCTGTTAACAGTTTTCTTTAAAAAAAATTAGTTATAAGTTATAAATTTTTTCAAACACTCATAATTTTTGTTATAATTTATAATTAATTTTTTTTATTTTAATTATAAATTATAATTTTTATTAAATATTTATAATTTTTATTATAAATTACTATCTATAAATTACAAATTACAATCTATATACCCAATTTAAAAATTATCTCAAACAGTGTTAGACTTTCTTGTTCTGTCGTACATAGTTTTCTTGGTGTCATTGTTATTAGTGTCTAGATAACGGTGTGCTCTAAATCTATGCGTGTAGCTCACTCCTTTTCTCTGTCTTCGCCGTTCCCACTCTCTCTCTCTCTCTCTCTCTCTCTCTCTCTCTCATGAATTTAACTCTCTGCTGTGGTGTGCGTGGACCTTTTCTCTGTGTCTTCGCCGTTCCCATTCTCTCTCTCTCTCTCTCTCATGAATTTAACTCTCTGCTGTGGTGTGCGTGGACCTTTTCTCTGTGTCTTCGCCGTTCCCATTCTCTCTCTCTCTCTCTCTCATGAATTTAACTCTCTGCTGTGGTGTGCGTGGACCTTTTCTCTGTGTCTTCGCCGTTCCCATTCTCTCTCTCTCTCTCTCTCATGAATTTAACTCTCTGCTGTGGTGTGCGTGGACCTTTTCTCTGTGTCTTCGCCGTT
>JAOTRH010207768.1:0-11005 GCA_034768845.1 Heliamphora exappendiculata | reverse complement strand
TCCGGCGAGGGTGCCATGGCCGGTCGTTCGCCGCGGGTTCCGGCGTCACCCACTTACGAGACGGTACCGTTGCGTTTTTCCGCGAAGCGTGGTAGCGTGGATTCCAGGAGGACACATCCGATGACCGATGTTGCGTCAACGTCCGCGCCCCGCTACCGCCGGAAAGTCGGTGTCGGGCGCACCATGAAGCCCGCCGAGATGGAGCGCTACGTCGCACGCTACAAGGATCTCAAAGAAGATCCGAACGCGTTTCCCGGCGTGACGACGAGCGCCGCGCGCCGGCGTATCTGCTATGTCATCTCGCCCGATAATCTCGCCGGGCCGGCGGCGATCACGACGCCGCATCACTTCCATCTCTCGTATCTCGAGTCCGAACCGGGGAAGGCGCCGCCGCTGCACGCGCATCCCTATCCGGAAATCTTCATCTGCCTGCAAGGGCGGTACGCCATCGCGTGGGGTGATGCGGGCGAGAACGTCGTCGAACTCGAGCAATACGATACGTTCTCGGTGCCGCCCGGCGTGATGCGCAAAGTGTACAACGTGAGCGACGGCCCCGGCATGATCATCGGGATCTACGACGGCGGCGGCGATCCGCTCGCCGGCATCACCGTTCCGCAGTCGGTGATCGACGAACTCGGCTACGACCGGTGAGGCGCCTGCAGGCGATCGCGCTGCTCGGCGCGGCTGCCGCCGTGCCGCGTATCGCCCGTGCCGCCGACGCCGTCAAAGTCGGCGTACTGCCGATCAGCGCCGTCGCGCCGGTCTACCTCGGCATCAAGCGCAATTTCTTCGCGGCCGCCAATCTCGATGTCTCGACGGCGATCTTTCAAGGCGGAGCCGCGCTCGTTCCGGCGGTCCTCAACGGCGACGTCGCGTTCGGTTTTTCCAACGTCGTCTCGCTGTTGCTCGCCGGCAGCCGCGGTTTGCCGCTGCAAGTGGTCGCCAACGGCGCGATGACCAGCCGCACGCCGAACGTCGATGCGACCGCCGTGATCGTGGCCGGCGACGGACCGGTGAAGACGCCGAAAGATCTCGAGGGTCGCGTCGTCGGCGTCGATACGATCGGGAACGTCGGCGATCTCACGGTTCGCAATGCGCTCGAGAAGCACGGCGTCGATCTGACGCGCGTGCGGTTCATCGAATTGCCGTTCCCGCAGATGATCGCGGCGCTTGCCGACGGGCGCATCGATGCGGCGTACGAGTCGGAACCGTTTCTCACCATGGCTCGCGATCAGAAGATGCGCGTGCTGTTCTATCCGTATTACGAAGCGGTCCCCGGCGGCTTCAACGTGACGTTCTACTTCACGTCGAAGGCGTTCGCCGCGGCGAATCCGGCACTGGTCGCGCGCTTCGCACGTGCGTTGAACCGCTCGCTCGACTACGCGCAGAAGAATCCGGCCGACGCGCGCGCGACGATCATCGACTTCACCAAAATCAGCCCGGACGTTGCGAACCGGATGGCGCTCCCCGATTGGTCGCCGCGGGTCAACGCCGCTTCGGTCAGCGCGATTGCCGATTTGATGATGAAATATGCGTTCGTGAAATCGCCGGTCGACGTTGCCGCACTCGGCTTCGGATCGATCGTGCAATGACCGGCGCCGCCGTCTGGGATGTGTACGAACGCGGCAGCGGATCGCGCGTACTCGTCGCGCTGCCCGGTGCAATGGGAAACGCCGACGTGTTCGCGCCGCTGTTTGCCGCGTTGCCGGCGGGCGTGCGCGCGATCGCCGCGAGCCCGCCGGCGATTCCCGACGCGGAAGCGCTGGCAGCGGCGCTCGTCGCGCTCGTCCGCGCGCGTGATATCGAGCGGATGACGCTGCTCGGCACGTCGTTCGGCGGCTACGTCGCGCAGTTTGCGGCACGGCTCGCCCCCGATCTCATCGAGCGGCTGATCCTCGCGAACACGTTTGCCGATCCGGCGCTCAATCCGAAACGCCGCAAGCCCGCCGAGGTCGACGCCGACGATGCCGGCGCGCTGCATGCCGCGGCCCTCGAGCGCGTGCGTGCCGGCCCCGCTTCGGACACGCGCGAGGCGCTGATCGCACAACTGACCGCGCAGTCGCCCGCGGTGTTCAAAGCCCGCGCGCAGGCACTCGCGCGCGGTAGCGGCGTGCCGCCGTTGACGATCGCGGTCGAGCGGATCGCCATCATCGACACCGCCGACGATCCGGTGATCGCGGCGCCGCTGCGCGCCGACTTGCTGACGCGCTACGCCGGTGCCCATCACGTGACGCTCGCCTCCGGCGGACACTACCCCTATCTTGCCGATCCGGCCGGTTACGCCGCCGCTCTCGCGGATCTCGCGAGCGCGCCGGCGCCGTAACGATCCGGGTTACTTCTTGGTGGGGCCCATCTTCACGGGCGTCCGCAAGATGCCGACCTTCTCGACTTCCACTTCCATGACGTCGCCGTCTTTGAGAAATTCGGGCGGCGTGCGCGCGAAGCCGACGCCTTCAGGCGTGCCGCTCGCGATGATGTCGCCGGCGTCGAGCGTGAGCCCGGCCGAAAGATTCGACACGATCGACTTGACGTCGAAGATCATCTTCGAGGTGTTCGAGTGCTGTTTTTCCACGCCGTTGACGCGCAGCATGATCTCGAGATTTTGCGGGTCGCCGATATCCGCCGCGTCGACGATCCAGGGACCGATCGGGCAGCTCTCATCGAGCGATTTGCCTTTGAACCACTGCACGTGCGAACGTTGCAGATCGCGCGCGGTGACGTCGTTGAGGCACATGTAGCCGAACACTTTGCTCAGCGCGTCTTCTTTCGAGACGTCCTTGCACTTCTCGCCGATCACGACGCCGAGTTCCGCTTCCCAATCCCACAGCGGCGAGAGGTCGCTCGAGAGGCTGATCGCGTAATCCGGTCCGACGATCGTCGTCGGCGCTTTGGTGAAGTACGTCGGCACGTCGGGCAGCTTGAGCTCGGTGCCGAGCGCTTTCGCGCCCTCTTCGGCGTGCGCGAGATAGTTGCGGCCGACGCAGAAGACGTTTTTCTTCGGATGCAGCGGCGCGTGGAGTTTGCAATCCGCGAGCGGAATCGCCGCACCGAGTTTGCCGAGCGCCGCTTTGCGGTCGGCCGGCGAGAGCGCGATGAACGCATCGAGAGAAGCAACTTCGGCGCCGAACGGACGAACCGAATCGCCTTCGATCACACCGGGACGCGGCGAACCGGACGCGTCGGAAAAGGAAACGTAACGCATGCATCAGCCGTTGCCGTCCTCAGCAATGGTTTCCCTGCGGACCCGACGTAGGCTGGTGCGTGCAGCAGAACGACGCGCTCCCGTATCCCGATGCCGACCTGCGGGTCCATCCGCCGCGGTCGAGTCTCGACCAGCTCGGCGGCATCTACTTTCTCGCCCGGACGATCGACAAGACCCGCGCGAAAATCCAGGGAACGCTCGGGCCGTACAAGATTCAGCCCGGCATCTCGGGATATCTTTTCGAGTGGCTGGGATTGACCGAAGAGCAATTCACCGAGATCGTCGCCAGCGGCATGTCGGACCATGACATCGTGGAATGGATTCATGCAAACACCGACAGCGCGAAATACGACGGCCTCAACGAGATGCTGATCAATCGCGCGATTCGCGACGCCGAGCATCGCGCGCAAGTGCTGCCGGCCTATCCGATTCTCAACGACTATCCCGACTTGTGGAACTGGTTCCAGATCTTCGAGCTCGACGACAAGTGGATGTATGAAGCCGAGAATCGCGGCAAACCCGGAGCCGCGCCGAAACTCTAGTCGTCGATGATGAGCGTCTCACCGCCGGACGTCGGACGGCGCGTGAGATGCCAGAAATCGCAGTAGCGGCAGTGATAGGTGTGCAGCTTCATGCCGTTCATCGCCGCGACCGCACGCGCTTCGCCCTCGCTCTTGTACGGCTGTTTCGATGAACACGAGCGCTCGACGTCGCCTTGGTCGATCGCGGGATCGGCGTTCATGCGCGCGCGCACGTACGCGTCCATCAGGGACTCGGCGGGACCGCGCTTGTCAGTGCGGCCGCGCTTTTTCACGGCGCCGGCGTTTTGGTGATGATCTTGTCGAGATCGGGGAGTTTCAGCGGCGTGCCGTGCGGAGCCGGCGCCGCTTGCACCGGCGCCGGACCGGTTTCGCCCGGATGCGGCTTCGCGCGCTTGCGCACGTCGTCGATCATCTTGAGTGCGGCGCCCTCTTCGTTCGGGTCGACGCCGCCTTGCGCGACCAGTGCGACGTCACGATGGATGCGCGCGGTCTTCGGATTGAAATCGTACGTGAGCCGGTAGCTGCCGGAGATCGCTTTGCCGTCGGGCGTGCGAATGAACGCCTGCAGCGCGTTGCCGGCGGTCTGTAGATTGTAGGTGGCGTCTTTCGAGCCTTTGGTCGAGATGATGTGCGTGACTTGGCCGAGCTTATTCACCGCCACCACGTACTCGGTGTGCAGCGGAACTTTCGGCAGCAGCGCCTTCGGCTGAATCTTCGTGAGATCGACGCGCAGCTGCGTCGGTCGCGGAATGGGCGCCGGCGTTGCGGCGAGCAGCGTAACGGCGGCAGCCGCCGCGTAAAGCCAGAGGCGCATCAATTGCGCGACAATGCTGCGAAGGCGTGACCGCACGTCGCGCACGCGACGATGACTTGGAACGTGGCGCCGGCCGCTTTGACATCGCGCGAGACACGCTCGCGCTCATCGACGCCGCATGATCGGCACCGTGTGTTGGTGGAGTTCCGTTTTTGGCGCTCTTCGTCCACATTTTCGGCCTTCTGCCTCGTAACGGGACGCGCCTTTGGCACCGCCGAAGCCGATTTTCCGATGGCGAAACGCGTGCTCGCAGTGATCGCGCTTGCTCTTGCGCTCGGCGCGTGCAAGACCTCGGCGCAAGCCGCCGGCGCCATCGCCGGGATCGGTGACGTGCGTGTCGTGGCCGTCCGCTTCGTGCCGAGTTCCGATACGGGACCCGGTCTCGCCGCATCCGGCGTTACCTACGTGCTCGCGACGGTTGCATTGACGAACGGTACGACACATGACATGACGCCCGCCGTCGACCGCTTCTTCCTCACCGCGCCCCGGAACGAACGCTACGCGGGGACCGATAGCGGGTCGAGCGTGTTCGTCGGTGTATCCAATCCGCACACGATGCTCAAACACGGCGATACGCGCACCTATACGGTTGGATTCCGGACGACGGATCCCGTCGTCACCGGAACGATCAGCTACGAACCGTAGGCTCGCGGCGGCACTCGCGGTGCTGCTGATGATCGCGTGCGCGGCCGGTCCGGCGCGCGCCGCGCGGCCGCTGCTCGATTCGGGCAAGTGGGATAATTATTTCGCGCTCTTCGCGCGCAACGCCACCGTGCCGTGGAAGCGCAACACGCTGCGGTTGGATACCTACAGCGGCGCGGCCGTCGACTTCGCCGCCTACGACGTCGATCCGAGCGACGTGCTCGTCGCCGGTGCCAACGCGCGCCCGCGTGCCGTCGACACCTCGCACCTCAAGGACGTCGAGGTGCCGCTGCTCAATCGCGAAGGCTTCTACGTCATCGAAGCACGGCGCGGCACCGCGGTGCAGCAAGTGTGGCTGAATCTCTCGCGCGTCGGTTTGATCACCAAGGAATCGCCGGCCGGCTCGATCGTCTACGGCGCCGATCTCGGCACCGGCCGTGCGCTGCCGAAGATGCGCATCACGTATTTGATCGGCACGCATTTTCAATACGATCAAACGGATCTGCACGGCGTCTCGCACGTTCCGCCGCGCGCGGTGTTCGCGCTCGCGGAATGGGGCCAGAGCAAATCGTTCGTTTCGTTCTTTCCGCAATCGCCGCCACCGTCGGGATTGATCGGCGTGCGCGCCGATCGCGCCTCGACGCGTGCCGGCGAGAGCGTGCGCGTGGTCGGCTTCGCGCGTTCGCGCAGCGGCAACACGTATAAGCCCGCCGCCGGCAACGTGGCGCTGACGATGGTGGCCGACGGCAAGACGATCGCGTCGTCGCAAGCGACGCTCGATCCGGCCGGGGCGTTCACCGCGAACTTCGATCTGCCGGCGGATGCACCGGCGGGCGACGCGGCGATTCTGGCGGCGATGCCGGGAGCGAACGGCGGCGCGACGATCCATATCGACGGTGCGGGCGATACGTCGCTTTCGATCGTCTCACCGTGCACCACGTCGTGCGCGCCGGCGGCGCCGATTCCGCTCTCCGTGATCGCGCGGCGCGCCGGCGCCCCCGCCGCCGGTGCGGCCCTGCGCGTGCGCGTCGTGCGTTCGCCGCACGTGCAAACGCCCGATCACGCCGACGATACGGCCGCCTGGGGCGTCACGACGATCATCGACGCGAACGTGCGCACCGATGCGAACGGCATCGCCAAGGTGACGATCCCCGCGCCGAGCGACGGGCTCGCGTCGACGTACGGCGTGACGGCTGCGAGCGGACCGTCGACGGCCAGCGCCAACCTCGTCGCGCCGAGCGCGCGCGTTGCGCTCGCGGTAACGCCCGTCAGCGATTCGATCGACGTCTCGGATGCGGCAACGATCGACGTGCGCGGCTTCGATGCGCTCGACGGTTCGCCGGCGCGCGGTTTGCCGGTGACCGTCAGCGTCACGCACGGGCCGACGGTGCAGCAGCAGCAGGTCACGCTCGGGCCCGACGGCACGGCACGTGCCGTCTTTCACGACGTCGCCTTGGGGATGAACCTCGTCACCGCCGACGCCGACATCGACGGCAAACACACAAGCGACGTGTCGGCCGTCACCGTCGCGCCGCGCGCGCTCAGCGGCGTCGCCGATACGCGCAATCGCGATCTGACGATTACGCTGGCCAAAGCGCGCGTGAAACCGAACGAACGCGCCGACGTGACGGCGTCGCTCGCCGGCGCGGTGGGCGATGCGTTCGTGACGATGGAGAGCGCGCGCGGCGTCACGCCGGTCGTCGTGCCGGTGCAGAACGGTTCGGCGACGGCGCAGTTGACCGTGCCCGAAACGATCGGCGCATCATCGGTGGGCGTCGTGTTCGTACGCGACGGCGCGATGGTCGATGCGGTCCAGCCGCTGGTCGTCGATGGTCCGGGCCATCAGCGTGCGATCGCGTTGACCGTCGATCGTGCGACGTATGCGCCCGCAGCGACCGCGCAAGTCTCGATCGCCGACGGCAACGCGACGGGCGGCGCGACCGTGGCGGTGCGCTTGAGCGATCGCCGCGCAGCCGGCGGCGCGTCGTTCGACGATACGCCCGACATGCTGGCCTCGCGCGGCACGACGACGCAGAATCTCGCATCGCTCGATCCGCCGTGGCACACGTGGGTCGCGCCGGCGAAATCGACGGCCGGCGACATCTTCGGCTTCGACCGTCCGCCGCAGGCGACGCCGCCGGATACGCAGATCGCGGTGGCCGCGACGCGCGTGCTCACATGGCGCGTCGAACGCATGGATCAGTCGACGTTCAACATCACCGTGCCGCGCGAACCCGGCCGCTACGTGCTCTCGGTGATCAAGATGGCCGACGACGGCGACGTGGGCGCGGCATCGGTCGCGGTGACGGTGCAATGAGCGAACCGGCCGATCGTCACGTTCCCGCGCCGGATTCGGCGCGCTTGATGCTGCTCGATACGTACGGGCTCGTCTACCGGGCGTTCTTCGCGCTGCCCGCGCTGACGACGACGCAAGGCGTCGCGATCAACGCCGCCTACGGTTTCACGATGATGCTCACGAAGCTCATCGCCGACGAGAAGCCGACGCACGTCATTGCGGCGTTCGACAAGGGCATCCCCGCGGCGCGCGTGGCGATGTATTCCGGGTACAAAGCGCAACGCGACGAGATGCCCTCCGACCTGCGTCCGCAATTCGCGCTCGTCCGCAAGATCCTCGCGACCTACGACATTCCGATCATCGAGATCGAAGGCGAAGAAGCCGACGACGTGATGGCGACGCTCGCGCGCATCGCCGGCGAGGATCGGCAGCACACGCTCGTGATCACGGGCGATCTCGATCTGCTGCAGATCGTCGAAGATCGCACGACCGTGCTGACGACGCGCCGCGGCATCACCGACCTCGGACGCTACGATGCGGCCGCGGTTCGCGAGCGCTTCGATCTCGAGCCGGCGCAACTGCCGGATTATCGCGGACTCAAGGGCGATCCGTCGGACAATTTGCCGGGCATCCCCGGCGTCGGCGAAAAGACCGCGATCAAACTGGTGAAAGCCGCGGGCTCGCTCGACGCGCTGCTGGCCGATCCGGCGCTGGCCGGTACGCCGAAGCTGCAGGGTCTCGTGCGCGAACACGGCGAGATGGCGCGCATCTGCCGCGACGTCTCGGTGATCAAGCGCGATCTCGACCTCACGCTCGACTGGAACGCCGCCGTGTACAAAGCGCCGTCGAACGACGCGCTCTTCGCGCTCTATCGCGAACTCGAATTCAAAGCGCTGCTGAACAAACTCGACAAGCCGGCCGAAGACGTCCCCGTTTCGACCGAGGAAGCGTTGCGGGGAACGTACACGTCGTTCGTCGCGTCGACCGATCCGCCGGAATTCGTCAAGCTCGCGCAGCTCTTGCGCGATGCCGCAAGTGCGCCGCGCGTGGCGATCGCGCTGCGCGGCGACGCGGTCGGCGTGAGCACGGGCGAAGAAACGGGCTTCGACTTCGGCCGCGGCGCGCTCGCTCAGGCGGAGATCGGCGCGGCCTTCGCCGCGCTATGGGATTCCACGCCGCACCTCATCGCCTACGACGCGAAAGCGCTGATCGGAAAACTCGATCTGCCGGCGCGCACGGTGGCCGACGATCCGATGATCGCCGCGCACGTGCTCGACCCGGCCCGCACCTACGTTGATCCCGCGCAAGCGTCGTCGGCGGTGCTGCATCGCACGCTGCCCGACGATGCCGCGGCGGCGGCCGATGCGGCCGTGCGCATCACCGGCGTCGCGCGCGCCGAACTCGAGGCGCGCGAACAGCTCTCGCTCTACGCCGACGTCGAAGTGCCGCTCGCCGTCGTGCTCGCGAAGATCGAACGCGCGGGCATCGCGCTCGATCCCGCCGCGCTCACCGATTTGAGCGCGCGCGTCAACGCCGACGTTGAGCGTCTGCAGGCCGAAATCTATGCAGCGGCCGGCGAGACGTTCAACATCGGCTCGCCGCAACAGCTCGGCCGCATTCTGTTCGAGAAACTCGGGCTGCCGCACGGCGGAAAAAATAAAACCGGCTATGCGACCGGCGTGGAAGTGCTGCAAGGCATCGCGCGCGATCACAAGATCGCGGCGCAGGTGCTCGAGTACCGCGAAGTCACGAAGCTCAAGAATACGTATATCGACGTGCTGCCGACGCTGGTCGATCCGCGCGACAACCGTCTGCACACGGTGCTCAATCAAACGTCGACCGCGACCGGCCGGCTCTCGTCGGTGAATCCGAACTTGCAGAACATCCCGGTGCGCAGCGACCTCGGCCGCCAGATCCGGCGTGCGTTCGTCGCGGGCTCGCCCGATCGCGTGCTGCTCGCCGCCGACTACTCGCAAATCGAGTTGCGCTTGATGGCGCATCTTTCGGGCGACGAGGCGATGCGTCAGGCGTTCTGGGAACACCAGGATATCCACGATTTCACCGCACGGAAGATCTTCGACATCGGGCCGTTCGCCGACGTGACGCCGAACCAGCGCCGCATGGCGAAGAGCGTGAACTTCGGTTTGCTCTACGGCATGTCGGACTTCGGCCTCGCGCAACGGCTCGAGATCGACCGTTCGCAAGCGAAGGCAATCACCGAGGCCTACTTCGCGCGGTTCCCCGGCGTGCGCGGCTACATCGATCGCTGTCTCGAGCAAGGCCGCGAACGCGGCTACGTCGAGACGCTGCTCGGCCGCCGGCGCTACATGCCCGACCTGAACGCGAAGAACTTCGCGCTGCGCGGGGCGGCCGAACGCGAAGCGACGAACGCGCCGCTCCAAGGCAGCGCGGCCGACTTGATGAAGCTCGCGATGGTCCGGATCGATCGCCGGCTCGAGCGCTACGGCGACGACGTCACGATGATCTTGCAGATCCACGACGAGCTGATCTTTGAGGTCGAACGCAGCGTGCTGCCCGTCGTCGCCGCCGCGATCAAACACGAGATGGAGCACGCGCTCGAATTGAGCGTGCCGCTCGAAGCGACCCTCAAGAGCGGGACGAATTGGTACGAGGTCGAGAGCTTCGATCTCGACGAAGAGAGCGCGTAACCGCCGATGCTTTTTGCATTTCTGCTGGCCACGATGGTGGCGCAAGCGACGCCCGAACCCGTGCCCACGCTCTCGCCGACGCAGCTGCTGGCGCGCGTCCGCGCGCAATTCCGCTCGCACCGTCCGCCGCCGCCGTTCGAGACCTACACGATCGAACGCCGGCAGATGCGCAACGACGGCTATCCCGACGTCTCGAACAGCTACGTCTTTCACGTCTGGGTTCGCAACAGCGACCGCGCCGCGATGAAGCGCCAAGTCTTCCGCGACGACTACGAGTACCCGCCGCAGTTCGACCGCCCCGCCTTCAACGAAGAACGCGATCCCGGACCGCCGACCGCCGACGTCTTCGAGCCCAAGCCCGCGCGCCCGCATCCGGCGAGCGAACCGTATACGCCGGAGCCCGCGGCGGTGGCGAATGCGCCGGTCATCGGCCGCGTGCAGTCGCTGGTGGAGTTCGACTATCGCGTTACCAACGTCCAGTATGAGGGCCGGTTGCTGCACCTCACGCTCGCGCCGATCGCCGATCCCGATCGCAATCGCTTGCGCGAAGTCTACGCCGATAAAGACACGTTCGAACTGGTCAAACTCGTCGCGACCGACACGCTCTTCATTCTTGGGCCGCAGAAAGACACGTTTGCCGCGCTCTTTACGTTAACCATGGGCGTGGTCCAAGGCGTGCCGGTGGTGACGCACATTCACGGCGTCATCGGCCGCAACGCGCAGGGTTTGGACTATCAAGACGACGGGAAAATCGTCGACTTCGATTTCCGCGACATCACGTTTCCAGCCACGCTACCCGATTGGTATTTCAACGCGCGAACGTACGGAGCTCATCAAAAT
>JAOTRH010207757.1:0-11005 GCA_034768845.1 Heliamphora exappendiculata | reverse complement strand
GGTAATGTTTGAGAATTTAAATCATGCACGGAAGTTATTTTTGAGCTTATGTGTGCTCGTAGTGATGATCGAAACTGGTATTATGCAGGAAAATTCGATTGGGTGAGGTTACATGGTTGTATGGCTCATTTGTAGCCTGAGTGAAAATAGAAATTGTAGTTCAGGTTTGCCCGCTCGAGCGGGGACCTGACCACTCGACTGGTGTGTTGGCCGAGAGTTCTCTGGATGGCGACCGCTCGAGCGGTGTGGGGTCCGCTCGAGCGGACTGTCGCGGATCTGTCCTTTTTTAAGGGTCGCGTGGACCCCTTTTTATTTCATTTCTTTCTTTCCTCTCTCTCTCTCTCTCTCTCTAAAGCAAAGGTGAAGGTTAGGGTTTAGGTTTGAGAGCTTCTAGAGGTTTGTTTAGCCACTTTGGGGTGAGATTCTTGCGTTCCTCTCGGCGATTCAACCGTTGGAGAGCCGATTTTGGTCTTGAGAGACTATATTCTCACCACGTGATTAGAGATCGTTGTGATTGGAGCTCATGTGAGCTTCCTCTCGTGAATCTAGCTTCCAAAATGTAGGATTCAAGACTTTCTTTGAATGTTTATGTGATATGTGTCGTATATTTTAAGCTTATGAATATCCAAGCATGAGAATTGAGTTTTCCTGAAACCCTAAGTGAGTTTGATGATAATGGAGGCTAGGCCTTGGATTTATGAGGGGTTTAACTTCATTCCATCTTGATATTGTTCTTTCTTGTGGTTGGAACAACAAAATGAAGATCTAGGGTTTGGGTTTTAATTTAAACTATGGAAATTGGGGGTTTGGGTTTAAAACTTTAGTATGATGAAATTGACATGATTGATGATTAAATTGTGAGTTATTACAACTATTGTGAATGTTATTTCATGAATTTAAGTGGTACCTATTGATGTTGGGCCGAAAGTGCAGGTTTCGTGGAATAAAACTAATGAAATTGTGAAGTTAGTGCCATGTAACGGTTAATTCAAGGTTTGAACACTACAGTATTGAAAATACGAACAATGAAAATGTCTATTGATGTAGGTTGGGCGAGAGGAACCCTTAGGGTTGGATTCGTGCGTGCATTTTGGTGATTTATATGTATAAAAAGGGCTTATTTGGGATCCAAGGGATCGTTTAATATTGGGCATAAGTTGCTCCATGGTGAAAGATCAAAAAACTGCACCGATTGGGTTCTTTGCCCGCCGGCTAGTGAATCAAAAAAGGATGTTTATCGTGTCGGTGTATAGAACGTTTCGTTACTCCATAGGGCCTGTATGGCTGGGTTGGTTGTAGCGTTACGCGGGTCTATACACACGTCCGATGTCGGCCCTTGAGATTGTTAACCCACGGGTTGGTAAAATACAAGAAAAGTCTCTATGTGTGTGTAGGCATGTGTTATAACGTATCGGGTTGGTAAAATCCTAAATTGATAATTGAAGATGTTAATGTGTTTGGTTAATAGAGAACAATAAACCCGTTTTAAATGAACTCGGTTATGGATGGGAAATTTACTTTGGAAGGAAAGAAGTGAATTCTATTGAACTTATATGTATATCTTGCAAAACCATCTTCGCATACCATGCATACCTTCAATGTTAGTCTTATTCCTACGAGCTTCGGCTCATGTTGTTTAACAACATTTCAAGCAATAACGGAAAGAAGGCCATGGAGTGAGACCAATGGTTCAAGGATTTTGGGAAGGTTGATGGGATTACATTGTCTCCTTAAATATTCAATTTTTGAGAAATGAGAGTGTACAGATGTAATTCCTTTTTGGGTACTTAGATTACTGTAATTATGAACTAAAATACTATTTTTGTAAGATCTTAGAGTCATACATTCACGTGATGCGTGCATGCGAGGACGTACTTACTTGGTTGGGTTGAATACCTTGATCTAATTATGAATGAATTTTGACAGAAATGTTTTGCTTATGATAAATAATGAATTGGTTCTCAATTTCTTATTTTCATACCATAGTTTTACTCCCTTTAAGCAAGTTTAATAAAACCCTTTAGTTGAATCTTATTTCCAAAATTAAAGGCATTTTTCACAATTTTTGGGCAAAACTCTCGGGTGTGTTACCGCTCGAGCGGTGAGGTGTCCGCTCGAGTGGTCTCTGCTGCGTTTCACCTTTAAAAATTTATTTTAAATCAAGTTTTTCACATGTGGATTTTTAGGCATAAATGGGTTGTTAAAGGAACAGTTTTCAAATAAAAAGGTTTTCACATCGACCTAGTTTCAAAACATGCTCAAATTATACTAAAACAAGATCGAAGCGTTACATAGCCTATGACCTAGGGCCAGCTGAATCCCTTGCCGAACTCCTTCCCCCAAATCACAAACCTCCACTTTCCCGGAATGGAAAACGACCCCCACCTCTGCCACAGACTGCCCTTCCTTTGAAATTGGGATCTCGAATGGGGTCCTCCCTCTCATCTGATATCCAACCATAAGCCCTATGGGCCTATTCCACGACTTTCAAACCTGCCTCTCTACTTGCATTACCATCTTTTTGTGCAATAACATCATAAATTCTTTTAATTTGTTTCTCTGCCATACCTTTTTCATATTGAGACATATTGAGGAGCAAGACATTTTGATCACTTTCTGCCTCTTCCACACTTAGATCTTTCTCTACTTCCAATGGAGTAGAGAGAATTGACGCTGAGCATTTCGCCGGGCTAGCTCCTCAAATTTTTTTAAATTGAGCTTCTAATGTTTCAAGCATCTTAGTGTTGAAGGGTTTCAGTCCTCCTTAAACCCTAAAAACTTCACTCTCGACTAACTCGTCCACACTTGAAAGAATGGTTTGGATCCTACTAGCTTCTGGAAAACTTCACTGAGTTTCGCCGGTGATCTCTGTCCACTACAAGGAGACAACACCCTTTGGTCCAGTGATGCCATAGTTGTAGTCTCCACAACCCTATACTTGGAAGGAATAATCTCCAACTGAATTGGTTTCTCCATCATGAAGGAAAAAAAACCCCTAGAACAGACATGAAATATCGCACCTAAAATCGCACCTCAAACATCAGACACATTGCACACACATTGCGCCTATAGAATTATTCACTTTATAAGTCCATTTTCATCAATTCACCTTCATGAAATTTGTTTTGAATGAATAAAGCCCCACTAGGTATTAACGTTTAACGTGGAGTTAGGGACCTCGTCGAAAGTATAGAGACAAAAGGAATTCTTCAATGACGGAAGAATGTAGCTAACAAACTCAATTTGTTCCATATCAAGGATAGGTCATCCTAAGAAAGAATCAATCTAAGAATCGAAAGGGGGAATAGAAACGAGTTGAGTTTGGCTAAATTATTTGAAAAATTGGGAAAGATTGAAAAACTCGATACCACACTTGTTATTGGGAGTAAAACACAAACTGTAAGGAAGATCTCAAGAGATAAGGAAACTGGCCCAAACATCCTTTTGTTCTAGATTTTTTTCTAAAATATGGAAGGTAGATTCTGAAGCCAAGAAAAACCAAAGGATCATAGGAAGGGCAACCATAACCGACTTGAAAGGGTCACCAAGACTTCATAGAAAAAAGTGCAACACTCATCGAATGAGTGGGATTTAGGTTTTAAATGTAGAAGAGTAAGGCCATTCAAGGGACATATGGGAGGATAGGGAGGACGAAATTCAAAAAAATAATTCCAAAGCTACATTTGCAGGAGTTAGATAGGTTTAAAGCTAATAGTGAAGTGGCTGTCAACCAACTCCTTCAAACCTCGTTAAAGATGGGCAAGAAGTAAAGGAGCAAAAGCAAATTTTTGGTCTGTTGGAAGGGATGTCGTTACAAGAGATTAAGGCATTGACTTCTTCCCCGTGAAGGCGAAGCCCAACCAAGAATGCAAGGTCTTGGAAGATAGGAGACATGGGGCCGTATTGAAAAAAGAAAGAACTGGAGAAGTGACACCGGAATTGAAAAGTAGAAAATACATGGGCTTTGTGTAGTTTAAAGGGGGAGCAGTTGAGAAGGACGAGTTCATAAATTTCAATTTTCTTCCGTAGCTCCCCGTTTGAAGCCAGCTGACGAACAACCCAATCATAATAATCCATTATAAGGATGTGTCAGTGCATAAACAATGATCCATTGGATTATCAATCATAAGAGGGAGTAGGGAGTAATAATGGTTGTTGGCCTTCAATACAAGGGGAAAAAAGAGAAAGATAGGCTAGACACTAATCCTCGCAGGGGGAGAGAGTTCACAGAGAAGAGAGGACGATTTTGCACAGGTGGGGAATATGTTGAAAAGTGACACTTTTTAAGGAGAGGCGCTACATTTATGGCTTTGATATCAGTAAAGGTAACAGCTCATGAGTTAGAAGGGATTGTAACATTCAAAGACACCTTTAAATTCAAAAGGACTTATTGAAGAGGGGCATTATTTGAACCAAATCTGAAATATTACGTGGCACCTAGGAAAAGAGAGAATATTGAAGGATTCCTAAAGAAAAAATGGAGTGGTTGACAATTTTACGGGGGGAGACAAGTGGCAGTTCAGGATAAAAGTAAGGAGAGAAAATTGGGATTTGTTATTGACTGAGAGTAATATAGTTTGCATGAACTGTAAAAATAGGAAAATAGTTATGGAATGCAACACTTGGCGCGAATGGAGAAATTCAAAAAGCAAAGTAATCGTTAGAGAAACAAATGGAGACAAATAGAGATAATGGTTATTTGATTGGGCATGGAGGCCAAGGAAAAGGAGTACACATTAACTCCATATCAAGCTCTGAGTTTCTTTTAATTTCATATCTTGTGTTTCCATATCTTTGATTCCTGACCTTAATTCGAATTCCTTGTTTTAGCTTTGATTTCAAATTTAGCTCTCGTTTATGTCCCGACTAGTTTTAATAAAAATTCTTGTCACGCTCCAAACTCTGGGTCACGCGAAAAGCCACCGAACAACCACCGAACCGCTCAAACAAAAGGGATTTAAAACCAGAAGACCAAACAAGGCCAAAACCTTTGTAAAAATGTACTACCGAGGGTTTATTGATTTAAAAGAGTAGCCAAAAGACTACAGTTACAGCCCCATAGCTAATTCTTTAAAAACAAAGTTCAAGTTTTGGATAAGAAATTCTTTTTTTATTTTAAAAGAAGCTGAGGTCGTTCCAAAAATCTTCCTCGAAGAACAAGAGTTTAAATGAAGCATAAATCATTTGAAAAATCCGTTTGTAAACCGTTGATCCCAACAACGAAAAACGTAGAATGAAACTACGAAAAAATAACAACCAACCTAAGATTCTCTCGAAAGCATTAAAACATGCATACATCCGCAATAATAATATATGATTTATAACATGTTACAAATAAACATGAAACATATACAACAGGTATAAACTACCTATCAAGACAAAATAAATGTCTTGTCATCAACCATCTCCGAGCACCACCGGGTCAACCTACAGGACCACGCTTACCTGAAAAAGGTTTTACAGCAAAATCCCACACCGTGAGCTGAAGCCCAATAGGAAAAGACAATAAAGCTATAAAGCAGGAAATATACAATCACAAGCATACGGGTTCAACCACAGGAGCCAAAAAAGTTTTTCCAACCCAAAATCATAAGTTTTCCATCAGACTAACACGGGCCCCAAAACGGTTTTATTTCATAAAACCCCACATTTTCGTCGTCAAAACCATGCATATCATGTAGTGGGAGCTAACTCAACCACAAGCCAAAAAGTTTTACATCATAATACTCCAAGCTTTCCCATCAGACTCCCAAAATTGTTTTTCCTTCACAACCAAGCATTGAAACAATGCAGAACCACATTTTTTTACAGTTGAAGGAAAACAGTAACAAAAACATTTCTTTCCCACTCAGATCACACACCGAGGAAAGATAAAAATAGTAAGTTGTAATAAAACAGTATGCTCCACTCAGGCTACACCGCCGAGGAGAAGAGGTAAAACAATAATCAAAACATCATTTTCCTCGCGGAATATACCATCACAGAATAGAAGAATATGATCCTATGTACCGACTCAATCATAAGAGGATAGAGGTAACAAATATAGACTCCTGTCCAGTATCTAACCCCCAGATATCGTGGGATCGCCTAGATACACAGGTTCTATACGGAGCACCATGAACGTAACCACTCAATTTAACGGTTATGACCCCGAGGGAACTAAGCACCCATCCGTCTCAATTTTTGGGGACTAGCCAGAAGGACCTGAGTACCTACTCTGTGCACGTTTTTGGACTTACACCGAGGGCAACTCGTGCCAAATACACGTCATCCTGATATATCTAGATATTCTTCTAAAAATAGTACCGTAGCTCAACTACGAAAATATTTTCTCAAAATAATACATTATACATGTATAAAGATCCATCCATCAACATGGAGATCAAACAAAATATTTTCAAAATATTTTTTCCCATTTTCCACAAAACGTTTCAAAACCTGAGACTCAACCCCGAAGGCGAGCTCCAAACTTCGAAAACATAAAATGTTGAGATTTTCATCAAAATCCTCCATTTTCCAACAAATACTACCGTTTTCAAGAACACACCCTTTGAACACCATAAAAAAATCACATGTCATATGATGTACTAAACCAAGAAAAGCGAAAAGCATGCTTTTTACCCGAAAAACTAAGGTTTAAACATAGATATGACATTTCACGCATTTTCTATCGTTGAAAAAGCATACAATTACATATAACACCCTAATACAGCAGCAGGGTCTAGAATCCTACCTCGTTGACCTGACGTCTTGAAAGTCGAACCTCAACGAAACAAAAATCTAACCAGATATATACGAAGCCTCCAGCACCAACATCGAGGATCCACAGTTCGATCACTGAAAATTGAGCCTCGGGCCTTTAAAATCTAGAGAGAATACAGAGAAAATGGGAGAGAGAAACCAGATCTGGAAATCAAAATATTCCAAAATATCTCCACAGTTGGATATTAATAAAGAACGCCAAAAATCCACTGTTCAGTCGACTGAACCCCCAGTTCAGTCGACTGAATGACGCTACTAGAAATGCTAAAAAGCTTAGCCGATGCAAACCTCCTTTAGGGATAATTCTAGATAATTGTTAATATAGATCACTTCTCCATCTGAAAGGTTCATTGCGAAGCGATTGATTCGGGATTAGGTGGTGGTTAACACTTAACTGTAAATAATAGTATCCTCTCCATCTGAGTCACTACTATTATTTACTAGACCAAAACTATGTCAGTTATTTAATTTTACTTGGCATAGTTAGTTTCTTAGATTATAAAATTAATAAGAATTGGCCTGTCTGGATAAACGATGGATGGTAGAGATCCTCCCATCGAGGTATGCTATTCGCAGGATACCATGCTGCTAGCAAATTTTTTTATTAAATAGTAAAGAGAACTAATTTTTAAAATAAATTTAAAGTTTTGCTCGTCATAATTAATGATTTTTTTAATTATGTGATTCTCAAGATTAAAATAATTTTCAATTCACTCACGTCAATACTCAAATAAAACAAACTAATGGGACCAAACTACGTAGACTGAAAAAAGAATTTGAACATTGTCCTAACTGCTGAGGACTACAAATTTGTATTGACTAAGATTTTTCCACCAGTACCTGATGAAGGAGAGACCGAACAGAAAACTCGAGCCCATTAGAAGTGGCAAAAAACTGATCAGATGGCTCGTTGTTACATTTTAGCTTTAATGTCAAATGTTTTACAGCATTAGCATTAATCTATTTCCAGTGCTTATAACATGATTATGAACCTCAAAAAAATGTTAGAGGATCAAAATCATGCTGTTAGGCAGGTGGCCGTGGAGTCTCTTATGAATACAAGCATGGCTGAAGGCACCCCAGTTAAGAATAATGTTCTAAAGATGATTAGTCTTCTACATAAAATAGAGATCCTATGAGCTGAAAATTGACAAAAAAATTCAGGTCGATATCACTACATGATAGCTTTAAATAGTTTTGCTTGAATTATACCATAAATAAGCTCAGTTTTTCATTAGCAGAACTTCTTAAAGAACTTCAAGTAGTTGAAGGTGTTCTTAGGAAGTCAGGTTCTTTGCATGTGGTTAAAAAAGGTTCTTCCTCTAAGCCGAAAAATAAGAAGAAGAAAAAAATTCCGAAACAGGGAGGCACTGGTTCAAAAGCAATTAAGGGACCAAATCTGGTGTGAAGAAGCTAAGAGGAAAATGCTATCACTATAACCAATTTGAGCATTGAAAAAAATAGTGTTCGATTTTTCTCAGTAAGAAGAAGAAATCAAGTAATTTCTGTTCACTAGTGGTTGATGTTAGGATTGGTATACTAAAAACTATATTTTTAGTATTTAATTTTATTTTTAAAATAAAATTTATTCTCTATTTTATGAGAATTATTATTCGCAATGTATGTGTATCATTTATTTGTTATGCATAGATGTCCGATATTCTGTATAGTATTTAATCTGGTGTGTAGAGTACGGCTTACACATAAAAAATTAAATTTTAGGTTCTTGCAAAATATAAGTTTTATATTCACAGTTTAGATAAAAATAGACCTACCATCGGTACGACTGTGACACAGAGTTTTAGTAGGTATGTCTTTGTTACGAGAAACAGACAATAGCGTCGTCTATTGTTTCGACTCTCTATGCCAGTACACTTTGTGTATATTGAACGGAATATTTGGGATAATTAATTTAGTACTGACTACTGACTATATAAATTAATTCACACCCTAAGATTATTATAAATAGTGCTTATACTCTTAAAGTCGAAATAATTATTAATTTGCATATATTTAATATTTATTATTTTAATTCATTAGAGAATGCGATCTTATATGGGTCTATATTCTCGGTGAGTTGGATAGCATTATTATTTATATGACAAATATTAATTATTAACGGAATCCACGTCCTGAATGATCGGGATTGACGATACCCCCATAAGGATGCTTATAAGTTTTGACCAGGCCAAACCCTCTAGGTGAATTTAATTATCCGACGATCAAATAACTTAAGTGGAAGAATTTAAGGAATATCAAGATGCCGATTAAATTAAATTATCAGTAATTAAATTTAATTGGTGGATATCGAGAATCTTAGCGTGGAAAGAAATGGTAAGTATTTAATAATAGGAGCTCAATGCAAGAAGGTCTTGAGATTATGGGTCAGAGTACAGTTATAGTTCTTTAGTGGTGTGAACTGTAATTTAGTATTTTATGAAAATTGCAGAAACTACTATATGTCTTTCCATAATTGTAGAAACATCTAGTAGGTGTCTGTGTCCCACTGGAAGTCTAACTCATAATTACTCCCCAGGTCCCTGCTGTGGCCCTATATATACGCAGGTAGGCTGAACCAGTTTGAGATTGATACATCATATATCAAATAGTTCATATCTCATATATCATTATTGAGCTATTATTTTTATCTTTCAAAAACTTAAATATATCGGGGTTCTGCCGGTACAAGTTCTTAGAGGATCGTAGCCCAAACTACGTTCGAGGATCGCGTAAGAGAATACAGTATAAGATCTGACTGGAGTTTCAACTCGGAATCAAGTCGTAGTTGAAGATTAGATTGACAAGAGGTACTCATCTAAATTAACCTTGGTTGCACGTGTTTTCTTTTTATTGTTCTACGTCAAAATTTTTATCTGAAACCGGTTTCAGCGTTTGCTCATCCAGTTAATTTTTTACTGAAAATCGTTTTACAAAAACAATGATCTTGGTAGTATTGCCTCCAACAAATTGGTATCAGAGCCGTTTTATTTTTTTTTTAGTTTATCGGGGTCGGTTAGATTTAGAACTGTGCTAACTTTATTTTGTAGGCGTTTTAAATCTCGGCTTTATGATCATCTATTATTTTTATGTTTGATTGAATGCGTGGATGATGATTTAATTTTTTTTTTTAATCACGGGGGTTGACCGTGATAGATTAAATTTTTTTAGATCGAATGTGAGTATACGGGACAGAGGTTTCGATGTAATTTTTTTATGTTTTTTAAGTTTTTTTCTAATTTATTAGAAAGAAAAAATAAAAATAGGTACGAAAGTACATTGGCGGTGGATGACGACGGCAATCGGCGGTGGTTTCAGTGATTTCAGTCGGGAATAAGTTTTTTTTTATTACTTTGCAATTTTTTTATCTTTCTCCAGATTTTTTTTTTGTGGTTATAAAAAAAAAAGAAAAAAGAGGCCTACCGCCGCAGCACCAAGCCGCCGGCGCAATAACAGTGGATTCCATGAAGCTTCAAAGCACTGTTCGGTGCTTAGTTTGACCAACAAAGCAAAAGTGAGCAAGTTTTCCAACTGTGCGCCAATCAATGCAAACAGCAGGATCTAAACAGTGGATCACCAAGCACGGTTTCCTAAAAGCAAATCGGCGGCACTGTTGCGTCAGAAGGCTCCGGTTTCCTGAAGTGGTTGTGGAGCAATTCCCAGCGGTTTTTCGTAAAAAGCAAGCTATTTTTCAAACGCTACCTAGTTCCGGTTTCCAATCAAAAATTCCAAACGCAGAAGCACCAATGATAGCAGGCGGTTTAGGCAGAATTTTTTTATCAAAAAGAAATTCCATACAAAAGCAAACAGTGCTGGTTTTCCCAAATAAAGAAAAGCTGTGGCGGCAATTCTTTGTAAGGAAGAAACAATTGCAGCGAATTTCCTGTGCGGTTTTCCAGGTGTTGTTTTGATTATAAAGCAAACAGTGGATGTAATTCCCATTCAGCGGCAATTTCCAAGATTTCCGTTCCATTCATGGCAAGCAGCGTTTATCCAAATCGTAGTAGTCTCGTGATGCAAACGAAAGATTAAAAATTTATCTTTTATGAACAAAATACTAAAATTCTTTAGAGTTTCAGATAGATCATAAAATTAAAATTTTATATTTGTTTTATATTTATTTTTTATTAATTGCGTGAATGATATATATTAGTTTTATTTATCATGTTATTTAATTAATTCAAATATTCAGTTTTAATTAAAATATTTTATAATAAAAAATAAAATTAAGTTTTTTTAATTAATT
>JAOTRH010207736.1:0-11007 GCA_034768845.1 Heliamphora exappendiculata | reverse complement strand
TTCCTGTTATTTCATTCTCTGTAATTTTAGATTATTGTAAATTGTTGAAAGCTTAATAAAGATGTATTTTCTGGATCATCGAGCATGTATTTTATTTCGGCGTTGGATATTCTCCCAACATTAATTAAATAAAAAAATTTCACTTCACATTCCTAATAAATATGATGAGTTGATAAATGCATCATTTAGATTTCTCCGTTTGTCTAAAACGAGAAAGATTAATTCTTAAATAGACATAAATTAGATAAAATATAATTATTCTAAATTTGATATGATTAAATCTCTTAAAATAAAAATTGTGGGATTAAATTTTTTATGAGATCTAAAAAAAAGATTAATCTTTATATATTTCTAAAATTTATGGTAAATACACAATAAAAATGAGTAATAAAATTTATTGTAATTATATTAAATAATACATGCAAATTTATCACATGATATTTTAAGAATATCAAATAATTACTCTTAAAAATTACTTATTTTTTGTTTTCTCAAGTTTTAGGGAAATTAATTTTATTTTATTTTTAGACAAAAATCTGTAAAATATATATTTTGAGCTAATAAGATATTTTTATAACAAAAATGTTACGAGGTGTCAAGGTTGTGAGTTAAAATAAATGGTGCGGCGAAGATTAATGGGTATTTTTTGGCCTTCAATATTCCCGAGTTTTGTCTCTCTAATTTTGCTTAATAATAAGAATTAATTATTTAATGTTTATAAATTAGATGTAATTTAATATTTAGTTGTGATAATACTAAAAGGCAATCAATCATTAAACAAAGAGAAATGCTAAAATCATGGGTAAACTTAGATAAAATAAAATTAAAAATAAAAAATATATTATCATATATATATATAACAAAATTTGTGAATTTTCTTGCTTCTATATTTTTTTATTCGCAACTTCATTCACCTATTTAATATTTATTTAGGTATGCTAATATATTTCATTATCATTATTTAAATTTTTCTTAACATGGTTATCATAGAACTTAAGGATTGGTGAGGATTTCTTTATTTTTTAATTTTGTTTTCTTTATTTTTTGTATTAAAATATGGATATAGGTTTACAATGAATAATTTATAAAATTAAAAATTTTAATGATATTAACTGATTTAATATCCAAATTATGTGAATTTTGATGTATTAATTATCACATGAATTAATTTAATTATGTAAGAAACTATAAATAAAACCATCCATGTGGATAAAAATAAAGTGATTTTTTTGAAGTTTGAGTTGACTATTAATTATTAAAAATAAAAGTAATTATTAAAATTGATAAAATTTAAATTTATTTTTTATGAATTTTCTGACATAATATGTTGAGAGATAATCTAACGCCAAAAACATATACATACTCGGTGATTCATAAAATATATATTTTATTAACTTTCAACAATTACAATAATCTGAAATTACAGAAAAATGAAATAACATGAATAGAATTTGCAAACCGAATCCTGCAATCGTAGTTTTCTTAAGAATGATTCACCGCCTACCGAGGATGTTGTAAGTTTTCCACCGGCATCATTCTCCGAGAATAAAACGGCTACACGATCGTTGTAACACCACAAATGATCGGCTACGAACGTACTCCGTCTGTCTTTCTCTCTCTTACAGTTTGCACTATAATCTGAGTTGTATATCTCATTTCTCACATCTACTGTCTTTTTCTTTTTTCTCTGTTCTTTGCTTCTTCTTTTTTTTTGAAATCTGAATGGGTTGACAGCATACATAGGCCTTCAATCATTGAAGGGGTAACGGGGGAATCAATAGCCATGAATAGTATTGATTTTCAGAATTCAATTGCCAATTGAATTCTGCTATTAAATTCTGAAATTCAATGGCCAATAAATTCACAAAATTTCAACATGACAATCATATTATTGGTTTATATATGATAAAATTTATAAATAGAATTTAGAATGAATAACTTGAATTGCAAACGAACATTGTATTATGTTCACGTAAAGAAAATGAAGGTGAAGTTAAGGTAAAACTAAATAATTTTGTAATTTTATAATCGATGTTGTTATATATAAATTAAATATTTTTTTTGTATTAGTATCTAAATAAATATAAAAATAACTTCAACTCAATATTTTATTTACATGTATAATTTATATTATCTAACTTTTTAATAATTTAATTAAAATTTAAATATTCAATTTATTATTAAAATATATTTATTTTATTTCATGTATAAGACAGGTAAAAGTGCTAGTTTTTTTAATTATAATAAACAGTGTAATAAAAGCAAAAAAGAAAGGAGCCCAAATGCCAAACACAGGTCCCTTTAGTGTTAAGATTTAAATTCAATTTGATAATTTAAATTATTCAAATTCTAAAACATGGTGACAAATTTTCACAAAAATCCAAATTGATGAAAGATTGATTAGCCTCGTGATCTAAAAACATTAATATATTAAGAAATAGAGGGTTTATTTGATAACTATTTTATAAAAATAAAAAAATGTAATTTGGTTAAGCAATTAACAATTTTCAATTAATTTAATTTGTTTGTATAAATAATTTTTTCGGCATGCTCTATAATATAAATGATTCAAATTATTGAAACAAATCCAATTTTATTGCTATAAAAATAATGAGGGTCTTTCCGATTCTCTTAAAAATTTAAGAGAAGCTAAACTGGCTTCTGAATGTTTTATTTATTAACTATTAGATCTCTTTTTAAAAAAAATTCTTGATGCAAAATTTTAATTTAATCGAACTTTAGTAAACATAGAATAGTATAGATATAAACAAATAGTGTTTAATTTTACAAAATAAATATTTTTAATTTTAAAATAAATTATTTAAATTTAAACTATCTGTTTATAAAATTACACCACACATTATTTAACTAACTATTAATATTTGATGAAATTAAATATATAAATAATTTAAGCTATCATTGTTGTCGCCTTAATTTATGTTTGGACTAATTTTTTTTTAAAAAGTTGTTTAAATTTTTTGTTAAAATTCAGTAATTTGACCTCAAATGACTTTTTTTAATACATTTTTACACTAATTTATTTATAAAAAAATTAAAAAAAAAACTAATTCAAAACAAGCTAATTCTTAACCTACAATAATATGGATACGGTACAAATCTGTTCATTCACAAGCCAAACGAGATTTTACGATTATTCCGGCGGAAGGGCCTTTGTCGCTCTCTCTCATCAATGGCGATCTCTGGTCACCGTATTCTCCTCCGATTCTCAATCCTGCTAGGTCTCCTCGCGATCTCAACCAACGGAAGGCCCGGCCGCCCCTTCCACCCCTGTCAAACCCTAATCTTCTTCTCCACCTACTCCTCCTCCTACCCCTTCGATCCAAACAGTAATTTCTCTCCCCAAAACCCCTCCTCCACTTTCTCCGGCCGCCGATCCGTCACCTTTTTCTTCACCAGGGTCAGAGATATCGGATCCAAACCCACCGTACTGCCTTCTTTCCCCGCGATCTTCGCCGATCGCACAAACTTAGAGGAGGAAAACAGATCCCTGCCTCTGAGTTTCTACTCCTCCATCGTCGGCGCCTCGTTCCGCGATCGAACCAAGGACATTCTGAGAATTGTCGGATCTCTTCTCTTTGGCGCCGGTTGCGGCGTCCTGACGGCCGCCACTCTTTACCTGGTGTGGTCTCTTTTCTCCCCCAACCGCTTTGAATACCGCGATTATTCTGATGACAATTTTGTTGACGACGACGATGATCTGAGCCCGAAGAAGATAGGGTACGTCGCGATTCCTGCTGTGGATTCTCCGGTGACTGCTGCTCCGGCGAAGGAAGTGGTCTGATAGAGGAGTAGGGAAAGTGTTGGTATGGATTTGTGGAAGTTTACTTTTATTACAAGTGTGATTTATTAAAAATTGATGCTTTTTCTGTATCTGTTAACCTCACCTCTAGATTAACAAGGACCCAAAGAAATAAATTTAGGATTTAGAATACATTGGTGCTGGTTTTTTTCTTTTTTTTTTTTGATTAGATCCAAGTGAAAACGTCTATATAACTGGTATATAAGATCTAGATTTAATCCACCCGAAGATCCAAGTTTCAATTTTTTGGGATAAATAAAATTTACAGATTTGAAAGAAATTGATGTTTTTGACATTCACACACAATATCTGAAGGAAGGAGGGAAAGAACAGGAGGAAATCCACAAATACAAGCATCATATTGAAGCTAAGAAGGGAAATTTCTTAAAGATGTAAAAAATCTTGGACGAGCTTCAGATTATTTCAATCAAAAGCATTTATGACTAGCATATGGGCTACAAATTTTCAGTCCCAACACAGTATCTTCTTTCCCAGGTGATTGGACGGGAAAGTAATTGACTTGTGATGAGTTGCATAATTTAGTGTTTAAGGCGATTCGGTAGAATTATCACCGCGTGACTTGAAGGTCACAGGTTGAGGCGTGAAAATAGTCTCTTGTAAATACAAGATAAAATTGTGTACTATAAATCTATCGATGTCTGTTTTCTTTCTCATACTCCGCATATGTAAGAGTTTCGTACATTAAATTATTTTTTGTTTTTTTTTTGTTAGGATAGCTGCTCAGTGAACATAATATTGTTTGTTATAGGTGAATTCGTGATAAAAGTTGATTAGTGAGCATCAAAATTCAAAATTATCAAAATATAGGTTCTAAAAAATTATCTTTTGTAACTTGTCAAGTTATTTTTTATCTATAAACAAAAAGTAGAAGAAATTATGTACCATTTAACAGTCACGGCAGAAGAACTATTTTTGAATCACTGATGCTGATGCCGCCGCTGCTACTAATCACTTCTTGATATTGGATCCGCTCTTCTTTTAGCATGAACATGAATTAGTAGGGGCTTTCAACTCGTACACCCGTGAATAATTCAATTAGTAGAGGCTTTCAAACGTGTACACCCACAGATAATTCTTTCACTAACAGAGAAGTGAAGATCTTTGACTTGATCATACTCAAGATAGTTACAATGGGAAGAAGTGACATTTGAAGTGTTGCAGACTTAACATAGAGGTTTTCGCATAACAGAACTTGCATTGTCTTTGACTAGATCATCCTAAAGATAGTTGCAATGGGAAAAAGTGGCATTTGAAAATGTTGCTGACTTAACACACAGGTTTTGCATAACAAAGCTTGCATTATCTTTTTGCATTTTGCTCACATTGTGCCATTGGTAATGATTCTACTACAGTGGCATGTTTTTAGCATAACAAAGTTTGCATTGTCTTTTCACTTTTAGGTGCACAACGTTCATTAGTAATAATTCTACTACGGTGCCACAAATTTGCAAACTTATCCTAAGAATGTTATTCATTGGATTTTGGAGAAACTACTTCCTTAGAATTGGGGAATTGCTGCAGGAATTGTTGTGATTCTTTGTGAATGGATTCTCCCATTGAGGGTCACTTTAAAGGTATTACACCTAATGATAAAGCCCCTATAAAACGACAAGTTACCATCATTCCATTTGTATCCTTAGCTGCAACGGCAAACTGCAAGCATTCCTAATAGGTGTATAAGTATGTTCAATTACTTATAAGCTGGGATTAATTATGATTCACACATTACTCTCACACTTTGTGGATTAAACTCTTAATTTTTTATTTATTTGAGAAACTAATATCTATACTATTGGACCAAAGCTCACTTAATCTGATCATACCTATACTATTGGATCAAAGCTTACTTGATCTGAGCATGAATTTGTTAGGACAAAGCTTTGATAATTTAACCAATAAGAACTCTGCTAAATATGTTTCTTCAAGAGAAAACAGCTTCACTGACTTTGATTTTCTTTGTTTTTCTCAACCTCATTACATTGAATGGGAATGCGTGGGTTGAGTTGAAGTAGATGGAGGAACAAATTCTAACCAATCCTTCTTTGTATTTTTTCAATTCTTCGTTAATCTATTAATTATTAAAATTAATCATCAAAATTAACGAGTTTTGTGACAATTTTTGACAATTTTAACATGTGATTTAGGCGTTTAGCATATTAAAATGTTGTAAAAGTTTAAAATTATTTTCTTAAAAAAGTTTTCCAAAAAATAAAAATAATTATTTAAATTTTTAAAAAAAACATATTTAACATGTAAAGTAAAAAGCTAACTAAAAACAATAATAATTATTTAATATTAATAATAACAATAATACTAATAATAATATAATGGGTAAATAACACTTATATATTTTTTAAGTTTATACTTATTACAAAATTTTTTTAAAAATTTTTAAAATTACATTGACCTTCCCTGTAATTTTATCGGTAATATTACATACCTCTTTTCATTTAATTAACTGTCAAAAAAAAATTAATAATTTTTACTGACATTAGCTATTATTACATATGAATTTTCTATTTTATCCTTACTTAGATAGGATATTTTCTATATTACCATGGATTAATATCACTCTCACGCCACCGCCCAGCTTCACCCGCCACTACACTCTGCTTCACCCGCCACTACCAACCTCCGTCACCACCACCTCTCCATGGCTCCACCTCACCACCACCAACCTCCGTCCCCATTACCTTCCTCCCTCCCACTGTCAGAACCCTAAGTTACTGTCGCCGCACAACGGAAGCAAATAGTGCAAATTTGCGCAAATTGATTCAAGAAATCATTCACTTATGTACATATGTAAAATACACGAACCAGTGATTAAAAAAAACACAAAAGATAAAACTTAACCCGAAGAAGATGAACTTCATGTCAATCACATTTACAAAAGAAAAGTCAAAATTGCAGAAAAATTAATTCGAATAGAAACTCCACAAGCCTTCATCCTTCCCGTGTCAATGTTGTTGTTTCCTCTCTGTGTGTGTGTTTCAATCTCTTGAATGCTTTAGTATGGTTGCAAATAATATCACCTAATTGTTTTTACTTCCCATTCTGTGCTGAGTAATTGAAGAGCAGCTGTCAAGAGTGGGAGTGGGAGAGGGAGAGGTCTATAGGTTGGAGGGTGATTTACAAAAACGATGTTCGAACTAATACATGTTTTGTAGATTCTAGGACTCCAGTGACTTAGAGAATCGAAATTGATTGAATAGAAAATTAGAAAATCAAAATCAATTTAATCGAAAATCAGGATCGAAAACTAGAAATTGGAGAATCAAAATTGATTGAATAGAAAATCAGAAATCAAAATCAATTTAATCGAAAATCATGATCGAAAACCAAAAATTGGAGAGAGACGAGAGAGAATGTTTTTCGACGGTCAATTCAAGATCTGGATTTTAGGGGATTTTAGAGGATCTGGATTGAATCCAACTCTCCATCGAGCAAAACCTGTGAGATTTCTTAGAAGTTGCGGTGCCTTACCCCACCATCTTCCACCCTCGGACGAACTCTGACATGGCGGAGTGGCAAAGCTTCGTCCGTCGCCGCAACCACATCGCCCTCTTCCCATTCACCTGCGCCCAGAAAGCCATCAAGAACGATTTTAGGGGATTTTGCAGAGTCAGTGCTGTGGAGAATCAGTTTTCGACTGCATGATGGCCGATTAGATCCCCATTTCCTTCTGGAGACGAACCTTCAGTACAAGTGGTTCGTGCAGGACGTGCTGGAGAGTTATTTGATTTTCATAGACCGGAAGAAAGTGCGAACCGGAATCTCCATAAGGGGAGTGCTGAAGAGTTACAGTGGAGAGAAGGTATAGAGGATGAGAGAGAAAGTCGATCTCCGCCTCTGACCTCGTTTAGGCATTCGATTCTTCTAGACCTTTTGGAGACAACCAGTTCGATCGGGGATTGATGAAGACGACGAAGAGGAGATGAGTGAGACAGCGTGCCTACGGATCCGAGCGGCGGGTGGTGGTGATTTGGTGAAGGCGGGGAGGTGTGGTGATTACGGTTTGAGAATTTATTTTAGTTTTTTTATTTTTTAGTTAATAAAATTTTAATTAATTATAAGGGTAAAATTGTTAGATATTATTTTTAGTTAAAGTCGTTACCCGACAAGTCTGATAGGACATGCCAGTGTAATTTCAAAAATCTCAAAAAAAAATTTTATAATAAATTTAAATCTCATAGTAGACAAATATAATTTATTCTAATATAATTAAATATCTTTAATAATAACATTTACACTACTTACTTATTAAAAATATATTCACAACATATAAAGTAATAATTACAATCATAAATGTTATAATTTGTTCCTTATAAAAAAATTTATAACAATGTAAATTTGTATATGAAGTTTAGATTTTTCATTTGCTGGAGCATAAAAAGTAATATATACCATATACGAATCAGGTTGAGTTGATAACGAGTTAACAAAATACAACTCGTAGCTAATCCACCCTTATTTTGTTCACTCTACTCATCCAACGCAATCTATTCATTCATATAAATTGCACGATTTAAATGAGGTTAGATTGGATTGAATTAGCAAATTGACTGATTATTTACACACGCCCAACGTTGAAGATTTCCAAGGCAGGCTTCTTGCGTTCATTAATGAGATAGAGCCTAAATATCTCCAAGTTGGAAGTGCATCTTCCTTCAGTAAATCTCCCTTCATGGGCATATCATGCAAATGGGAGGCTCTAATGCATTGTATTTAACTGCGTCCCCTTGGCACCAAATTTCAGATGATGGTATGAAAAGATGAGAAGGTTTACTGATTAGGCCAAAAGTTAACTTGCTCACAAGTTATATCATCGTCGTCGTCAAACCAAAGAGACTTCAGGTGCTTATCAGCCACTGCTGACAACAATAAGATCTCCTCCATAAGCACATTAGACCTATCTCCAGCTATAAATTCACAAACCACACCGCCGACTTCAATTAAGCTGCACCCTGGCACTTTCTTCACCTTCTTCGCTTCCATTTCCTTTCGCACCTTTTCCACATCACCCCATTGGTTTGCTGAGGCATAAATGTTTGAAAGAAGAACATGAACCCCGCCATGGTTGAGACTTTGCTGAACCAAGCCATCAACCATTTCCTGACCCAACTTGACATCACTGTGGACTCTACAAGCATTAAGTAGCGCACCCAATACATAAGAATCTGGCTCCATGGGCATTTCTCTTACCACCTTCTTTGCCTGCTCGAGCATCCCTGCTCTACCCAAGAGATCTACCAAACAGCCGTAGTGCTGGATCCCCGGCTCAATGCCATAAGTATCATTCATGCTCTCAAAGATTTCCAACCCTTCTTCCACAAACCCCATTCGACTGCACGCGCTTAGTATACAAATGAATGTAACTTCATTTGGTTTTACTCCTTCATCCCTCATTCTTGTGAATAGCTCAATAGCACTGGCACTCTGACCATGGTTTGCTAAACCCGAGATCAAAGAAGTAAAAGCATAGACATCTTGATTGGGCATCTCGTCAAAGGCACGACAAGCTGCTTCCATGCATCCACACTTAGCGTACATATCTATGAGAGCTGTACCCAAAATCCTATCTAGTTCCATTTTCTGTTTATCGATATACGCATGAATCCATCTACCCTGATCCAAGGCACCAAGAAAAGCACAAGCCGATAGTGCACCAACAATCCCAGCATGATTAGGATGAACCCCAGCAAGCTGCATATCATTAAAAAGCTCCAGAGCCTCTTTAAACCACCCAACTTGTGCATACCCAGTAATCATCGCACTCCAAGAAACCTCATTCTTCTCCGGCATTTTATCGAACAACTCTCGTGCGACCCTAACCTGCCCGGACTTTACATACCCGTTAATCACAGCTGTCCAAGTAATGACATCGCGATTCAAACTGCTGTCAAACAACTTACGAGCTGAATCCATACAACTACAAGTAGCGTACAAATGGATCAAACCATTTTGTACAAAATCATAAGATTCCCAACCGGATCTAATCACCTGAGCATGGTACATCAAACCCAATGACCATTCAGATAGTTCAACACAAGCTCGGAGAATAAAAGAGAAAGTATAATTGTTGGGTGAAAACCCACTGTGCACCATCTGTTTGTAAAGAGACACAGCTTTGGTAGCTTCACTTTTCTCCACGAAAGCTCTGATCATGGTGTTCCACATGAACGTGGAGCGATGGGGTAAGAGGCGAAACAGGGTGCAGCTATGAGAGAGGTCGCCATGGTCGGAGATCGCGCACAAGGCGACGAGCTTTCCAGCCTCGAAAGGGTCAGATATGGCGCCGGAGACAGTAAGGTGGGACTGAATTTCCTTGATTTGCCCCATTGTAAGGCATGGTTGGTCCAAGAGTAAGAGAACTCTCTGGCTTGATTTCAAATATTTGGAGGCAAAAGCAACAACCATTCCATATCGGTTGCAAAATTTTCTAACTACTCGCCAGATTTGTTAGCTTCAAATTTCTTCAATCAATTCAAGAAAAAGTTTAATTGTTCATCAATCAAGTTAAAAGATAACCTTTTCACCAAATTTGATGAAAAAGATTTAGGGGCTTAAGTTTGAGATTTTTTTCTAAAAGATTTAATGAAGTGTATTAAAGATAAAGAATTGGAATATTTAATTATTTTCTAAAAAATGATTAAAATGAATTTTGAGAATAAGTCGGAATTTTTACAAAAAGAAAATGATGAAAATTTTTGTTTTTAGTCATTGGAAATGGAAGGTGTAGTATCAAATGAAGCTTTTAACATGAGAAAAGAAAAACGTGCAAGATTGGAGATAGGCTTAGCCCAATTGGCGCAATTAACCTAATTATACTGAAGAAATTGAGAAGGAAAAATAATCGTATATTTTTTGTATATTGAAACTGTACAATATATGACATATTTATAGGCAAATAGAGATAAACAAGAAATAAAATACAATAAATAGAGAATAAAATCAAATCAGATCAATCTAATATTCTAACAATCAATCTAATATTCTAGCATTCCCCCTCAAACGCGAGATGACGAAATCAGCTAAAGTTTGGAAATTAGAGTACGGAGGCGACCAGGAGGATGAGATTTTGTGAAAAGGTCGACAAGTTGATCTTCAGAAGAGACAGATCGGAGATGTAGGGTGCCCTTTTGAAGGTGATGTCGGATGAAGTGACA